>SMDT01000428.1:0-168892 GCA_005392925.1 Aquilaria sinensis
CATCGACTTCAGAAACCTGAACAATGCTTGCCCAAAAGATTCATATCCTCTCCCGCCAATAGATCAACTGGTAGATTCAACTGCCGAATACGGGCTCCTAAGTTTCCTAGACGCCTTCAGCGGCTACCATCAAATAAAGATGGACCCCTAAGACGAAGAAAAAACAGCCTTCATCACCGAGGGGGGGACATACTGTTACACCAGGATGCCTTTCGGGCTCAAAAACGCAGGAGCCACCTACCAGAGGTTGATGAGCAAGGTCTTTAACGACCAAATAGGGAGGAACATGGAAGCCTACGTAGATGACATGATAGTCAAAAGCAAGCTTCCTGTTGACCATGTCACAGACCTAAGGGAGACTTTTCACCAGCTCAGAACCTTCGGAATTCGCCTTAACCCCGAGAAGTGCACCTTCGGGGTAAATTCGGGAAAGTTCCTTGGGTACGTGGTATCAGAAAGAGGCATTGATGCTAACCCAGAAAAAATTAAGGCTCTGTTGGAATTCCGAACTCCTGCCACAATAAAAGATGTGCAGAGACTTGCTGGAAGAATAACCTCCCTCAGCAGATTTATTTCCAGATATGGAGACCGGTGTCGAGCATTCTTCAAAGTCCTCACTAAGGTAGCAAAAAGGGAGGACGACCTCGAGAGTAATGATCGTCCTTGGAATGAGGACTGCCAAAAAGCTTGGGAAGAACTCAAAATCTACTTGGCTCACCTGCCCACTTTGCAATAGCCCCGCGAAAGAGAACCTCTTGTGTTGTACCTCGCCGTCACAGAAAAAGCAGTAAGCTCAGTCCTTGTGAAAGAGGAAGGGGCGAAGCAGTGGCCAGTCTACTATGTGAGCAAGTCCCTGCATGGCGCCGAAATCAGATATCCTTTGTTACAGAAAGCTATATATGCCTTGGTCCTGGCAGGAAGAAGTCTACGACCATATTTTCAGGATCACCCCATCATCGTCCGAAGTAGTTTACTCCTGCGGGACGTCATGAAGAAGGTTGACCATTCGGGAAGGCTCTCCAAATGGTGTATAGAGCTTGGGCATGGCGCCGAAATCAGATATCCTTTGTTACAGAAAGCTATATATGCCTTGGTCCTGGCAGGAGGAAGGCTACGACCATATTTTCAGTCTCACCCCATCATCGTCCGAAGTAGTTTACCCCTGCGGGACGTCATGAAGAAGGTTGACCATTCGGGAAGGCTCTCCAAATGGTGTATAGAGCTTGGCGAACACGACATCACTTATGAACCTCGGAAAGCCATAAAAGCTCAAGCCTTGGCAGATTTCATTGCCGAGGTCCCCATTACCGAGGACAGCCACCCAAGTCCCGACGAAATGAGCCAGAATGGGCCTTGTACGTTGATGGTGCCTCGGGCGCCGAGCACCAAGGAGCAGGGGTGATCATTAAAGGCCCCGAAGGCCTGGAAGTAATGAAGGCCATTAAGTTCAGCTTCAATGTCACCAACAATGAGGCTGAATATGAAGCCCTCATAGCGGGCTTGCACCTGGCCAGAAAAATTGGTGTCAAAAACTTGAAAGCCCATAACGATTCCCAGCTAGTAGTTCGGCAAACAGCAGGGGACTACGGGGCGAAGGATCCAACACTGGAAAAATACCATGAATTAGTAACGAAGCTTATTCGAGAATTCGACACCGTGCGAATCAAGAGCGTGCCTCACAGACATAACGCTGAGGCAGATGAATTGGCAAAATCAAAAGCATATACTAAGGTGCTAAGCCAGCCGAGCATTACAGTGCTGAGCATAATGACTTCGGGAAGAAGCTGGAAAGACCCAATAAGAACATATCTCGAAACCAATACGCTCCCCGAAGACCCCAATGAAGCAGCAAAAGTGCGGAGACGCTCCGGTCGTTTCTTTCTGATTGGAGAAGAGCTATATCGGCAGGGATATGCAAATCCACTACAGAGGTGTGTTGGTGAAGAGGATATTGAAATAATCCTCCAAGAAGTTCACGAAGGCGCTTGTGGTTCGCACATCGGAACCGACGCCCTGGCAGCGGTGATACTTCGCCAAGGATACTTTTGGCCTACCTTGAGGAAAGACGCTAGGCGGTTCGTCCAGGAATGTGGTAATTGCCAAAGACATGCAAAAATCCAAAGAACACCCTCGGAGCTGGTGACTTCGGCAAACTATCCCTGGCCCTTCGCGGTTTGGGGCATAGACCTTATCGAGCCGCTCCCGACAGCGCCTGGGGGCGTGAAGTTCTGCGTAGTCGCAGTAGACTATTTCTCTAAATGGGTCGAGGCAGAACCTTTGACGACTATCTCGGCAAGAGAAGTGCGCAAATTCGTGTGGAAAAACATAGTATGTAGATTCGGCATACCGAGGGTACTAGTGGCCGATAACGGATCTCAGTTCATAGACAAAGGGTTCCAAGAGTTTATCAGCGACCTCGGAATAAAGATGCACTTCGCCCCGATAGCTCACCCCCAAAGCAATGGGCAGGTGGAAGTATATAACAGGACCATAAAAGATGGTCTGAAAAAGAGACTGGGCGAGGCAAAAGGGAAATGGCCAGGAGAACTCCAAAGCATGCTATGGAGCTACCGAACAACGCCCCGAAGGGCTACAGGGGAAACTCCTTTCTCGCTCGTCTTCGGTACGGAGGCCATAATCCCAATAGAGGTAGTGCGACCATCAATACGAGTGCAGGTATTTGATGAAAGTGGAAATGACCTCGGCTTAAGAACCAAGCTCGACCTCGTCGGCGAACATAGAGAAATAGCGGAACTAAGAAGGAAAGCTTTCCAGCAAAGAGTGGCCGCCGCTATAAACTTGCGAGCTAGGCCAAAAGGAATAAAAAAGGGTGATCTCGTTCTCCGAAAGGCGGAATTCGCACCCCGGAGGCCATCACACGGCGTACTTCGCGCGAATTGGGAGGGACCTTATCTGGTTCTTGCCGAAGTACGAAGAGGGGTGTACAAGCTCGGTGACGCCGAAGGCGTGGAATTAAAAAACACTTGGCATTCAGATGCCTTGAAAAAGTTCTATGCTTAGAATCTTGACGAAAGGGTTTACATTGTACAAAGTTAGAAAAATTTTCTAGCTACACGGGCTTCTGAAAAGAAAGATTCTTGAACAAAAGAAATACTAAAATTCCGCGAAGATGGTCGCCAGAATAAGCATGGGTGTGATTTCCTGAAGTCCCTCGAGCGAGCATGTTCGGGACAATAGGAAATGTAAAACCTTGCGAGAATTTCTAAATACAAAGGCTCACAGAGAACCGATCTAATCTTCCGAAGTCTCTTGAGCAAACGCGTTCGGGGCAAAAAGGAATGAACAATCTCACAAAAAAGACTTAGCCAAAATTTCTTACAGGAAAGAAAAAAGTCTTTATTAAACAAACAAGATCGGTTTACAAAGAAGAAAAACTACCAAAGAAAGAAAGAGTACAAGGAAGGAGAAAAAGAAGGCAGAAGGGGCCTGAGATAAATTAGGGATTCTCGGCGTCCCGGGAGCCACTAGCGCCTGCATCCTTTTGCACCACCGCCCGCGCTGGAAAAGTCTGAGGCAGGTTCAAGTGCTCGAGCTTGGACCAAGACCACCGAGGTCCCTCAGGAATATTTAGGGCCTCCAGGAAAGAAAGGTCGAGATCTGGAAACCTTCAGAAGAACTTGATGGCGAACGAGACAAAACCCGTCTTGAAAACCAACTTTGGTCATCTCGTCGGATTTCCTCTTCTCGACCCCAAGATCATTAAGCTCCTTCTCCAGGTCTTCAACCTTTTTCCTTAACGCCTTCACCTTCTTTTTTCTCGACTCATCCTTCCCCTTCTTCGAAGAATCGACCTCGGCTTGAAGTGCGGCTTTCTCGGCCTCCGCCTTCGCCAGAAGAGCCGCAGAATCCGACTTCTCCTTTTGAAGTGCCTCATTAACCGAAGTCAGCTCCGCCACTTTTGCACCGAGGTCGGAAATCTTCTGGGAGGAGTCCTTTATAAGTTCTTCTTTTTCCTTCGCAAACTCCTCCCGAAGGGCAGCAATCTCTGACGCCGAAGTCTGGGCCAGCTGAGTGTTTCGAGCAAGCAGGTCCGCGCACTGGGTCTGGTATTGTTCTATAGTCTTTGAAGCGGCGGCCCGGTACATCCCCTGCCTCGCCACCCGAACTCTGAGGAATCCGGCATATCCCAGCAGCTGCAGAAAAACAGAGCCAAGAATGAGACAAGGCAAAAAAGGAAAGGCAAATGCTTAGAAGAAATCAAAGACAAAAAAGGGGCAAGGAGAGAAACACACCTGGGCGGCGTGCTCGGAAAGCTTCGCGGCGAGGGAGTCATCATCCGGATGAGCCCCCGCAAGGGCCCTGAAAGAAGCTTCAGTCAGGACCCCCTTTGCAATCTCCTTGGCCATGAGCGGGCAGTCTTCGGAGTACATGTCCATGTCCTCCGTGAAGGACCAAAACGGCTCCTTCGGAATCTTCCCCTTCGGGATATGGGCATCCCGAAGGGCCCGCTTCCGGGCATGCTCGGCAACCCAATCCGGAGGAAGAATCTCCTCTGCACGACAAAAGCAGAAAAATTGTCAAACACAAGTAGCTGCCAAAAAATTCAGAAACTAAGTGTCTAAGGCATCAAACCTGGTGGCACTTCGGCAACGTCGTCGCCAGAATCCAGGGCCCCCTCAGAAGAAATCTCCTTCCCTTTCCTCTTGCGGCGATCTTCGGCAGAAGGGGCTTCCACCAAAGCGTCCAGAAGAGCCGCCGAATTAGGGCTTGAAGGACCAACATCTGCACCGACCTCGGTCGAAGGCGCAGCAACGGTTACCTCGGGCTCCTCGCCCACCTCCTCGGAAATCTCCGGCATAGGAGGGGGCACGGTCTTCTTCGATCGCTTGGCCACCGGAGGCCCCCCGCCAGCCGCCTTCCGTCTTCGGGAGGCAGCCTTCTTTGTTTGTTCGCCTTTCTCGGCCTGCCCGACGAAAAGCGATCGGTAATAGGCAGCAGTATCGTCGCCCATCTCTGAAAAAGAGAGAAAACATCAGCGTAAGTCCAAGATGAAATTAAAACAAGGGGACCAGGAGATGACTTACTTTCGAAAAAATCCGCATAAGTAATGTCCTTCTGAAGAAGTTTTACCAGCCAGGAGTCCTTCCCAGCAATGGCAGGAGCCGGCATCTCGAGGTCCGTTTCGTGCTCCTTTACCACCTTCAACTCCCGAAGTACTTCTTCGGTCATCAACTTCCAGTTAATTGGAAAGGGGTAAAGGGGGCGCGGTGGGACCTCGGAATCCCAGTCAGAGACCGCTCGGATGCGCTTGTCAAAGTCCGCAAAAATGGGTGTTAACTCGGGAGTTAACAGCATCTTCGGGTCAACGACATCCATCACGAGCTTTCCCTGAGCCCACTTCGTCGGGACATGCGACCAGGCCTCCTCCTTCTTCATAAAAAAGAATTTCTGTTGCCACCCTCGCCAGCTGTCCTTGTTGGCAAAGGTGAACTTGTATTTTTTGCTCCCTGACCCCCGAGGTAGCATGAAATAGAAGCCACCCTTTGGGACCACGAAGAGCTTGTAGTACTGCAGAAAAATGACAAAGTGTGGCTCTATACCGAAGACACCACACATACAAAGAAAAGCATTGAAATAGCAGTACGAGTTCGGCGGAAGTTGGTTTACGGCAATGCGATGGAAATCGCAGAAATCGCAAACCATCTTCGGCGGAGGATACCGAAGTCCGGCCTTCAGTTGGGCACGGAAAACAGTAACCTCGTCACTACGGTTTGAAAAGCTATATTGGTCCGAACGAGGCAACCTCGTAGTGACGTAGGAAGGAAGGAAGAACTTCTTTTTCCATTTTTTAAGTTTTGCAGAAGTGGTGCAGCAGGGGTGAGAAAGAAGGGGTTCCCAGCTTTCGGGAATAGGCATGACTGGCAAAAAACCGAGTTCGGGAAAAGGCAAAAAGCTATTTCAAAGAAAAAATTTGGAAAAACAGAAGAAACTGGAAGCTAAAACCCACCAAACGTTTTGCCAAAATCCGGATTTGAGGACGCCGTCGTGAAATGATTGCCGGAAAACCACTCTGTCAAAAAGCACCGCCGTAAGAGAGCAGGAAAAACACTGCAGCAGTTGAGAGACAGAAGAGAGCAAAAGCAAAAGCAAAAGGGGGTTATGAAGGATTAAGGGTATATATAGACCGAGGAAGGGTAGGCGAATCGACGTCATAAGTGCTGTGCGAAGGCGAATCGTCGCCATAATTGCCCATTCTGCATAAAAAGACGCGCCCGCTGTAACCGATGTAACCCTCTCCAATGACGGCGTGCCACGTGTCAGCAACCACGCCAAATAAGGAACACGCTTTCTGACGAATAGCGCGCCGCCCCAGACTGACACGCCTGGTCACGAGACGAGACGTTCCAGTGACCTACAAAGATTACAGAAAATAGGTTACCTCGGAGACACCAAGAGACAGTCTGTGCTACGTCTACGGACAGAAGGTGTATCTTCGGCACAGGTACCATGCATAAAGCCCCGAAGGGTACCCTCCGAAAGCTGACAAAAGCCAAAGTCCCTACTTCGGCTTCTGGGGGGGGCATGTGATAGCCGAAGGACTATCGCCTCTCCTAGAACGTACCTCCTATCAAAAGCATGCTCGGGAAGCCTGGCACCATCCGAGGGAGGCACTAGTACTGACCTCGGACTTGGCGAATTCCAGTGCCTCGAGCTCGGGATTTAGCCTAGTACCCCAGAGAGCTCCAAAGGTGCAGACAGCCCCCTCGGGGGATTAAACAGATCGCCTTCGGGATAGAAGAACCAGCTACCGCAAGCAGGAGAGGATTTCCCGAAGGTGAAACCTGCGAGCTAGGCAGCGCCCCGAACTGCGAACATAACTCCCGAAGAAGGGTGTTCGTCCCAGAGAACGACCTCGCCCAAAGGACATCGGGAGTACGGCAGGAGCATTTAAGGAGCCTCTGACACATCACCCACAGACGCGCCATGTCACCTCAAACGACGCTCTGACACGCCGATGCCGCCCAGGCCTTGTCACAACCTGTCTCGGACCAAGGCTCGAGAGAGCCTACAAACAGCTACTTGTCCCCTGTGTCCAAAGGTACACAGCAGATCTGACCGAACACGTGTCACGATCTGAACGGGCCAGACACTTCTATAAATACCAAAGAACAGCCCCTTGCAAAGGGTTGGTCAGTCAGTTGAGAGGATACGAACAGGCAAGGCCACTAAACCCCTGAGTGCTCTCCTTCCTTCACCTCTCAGAGAACTAACTTGGGCGTCGGAGGCTCCTCCCCGGAAAAATATCCCGGGGACCTCCTAACCTTTCCTCTTGGACTCTGCAGGTACCACTCCCTGGGAAACCTCCACTTCGGGCGTTCTCCTCCTCAGGAAGTCCCTCCAGAAACCACCATGTCCTCCAGCGAAGACATCTCCGGACTCCCCGAAGGCGGAACCCCCGAATCCGGGAAATCCCCGAACTACAGGCATGATTCCAGAAGAAGGGCATCCGTACCAAAGGACGGTCTCACCTGAAGGACCTCGGGAGTATGGCATGAGCATTTAAGGAGCCTCTGACATGTCACCCACAGGCGTTACACGCCGCCTCAAACGGCGGTCTGACGCGCCGACGCCGTTCGAGTCTTGTCACAACCTGTCTCAGTCCAAGACTCAAGGAGCCTATAAACGGCTACTTGTCCCCTACGCCCGAAGGTACAGAAAGCATCCGACCGAACACGTGTCATGATCTGAACGGGCTGGGCACTCCTATAAATACCAGGAAACAGGCCCTGGCAAGGGATCGGACCCTCTCTCCCTGAGAAAACACAAGCAGGCAAGGCCTTCTAACCCCTTAGTGCTCCTCCTCTATCTCCCCTCAGGACACTGACTTGGGCGTCGGAGGCTCCTCCCCGGAAAAATACTCCGGGGACCTCCTAACCCTTTTTTCTGAGCATTTCAGGCACGCTCCTCTGGGAAACCTTTGCTCCAGACGTTCTTCCCTTCAGGAAGTCCCTCCCGAAGTCATAATGTCACCCGACGAAGATGCTGCTGGGCATCATTTGGCGCCGTCTGTGGGAACTCACTCTCAGGTCGCCGTCGTTGAAACTCGGCGTTCAAAGGACAAGGGACTTCCTAAGTCCTCGTCCGCGCCTGAGGCTCAACCGGCTACCGAGCAAACCCTTCCAGGGACTTCCTCGCCTAAGGAAGAGCGTCATCTCTTCGTAACTATGAGTTTTCTGCACGACTTTCAGCGCTCTGTTGTGGCTGAAATGACACAGCAAATAGACCGAAGGTGGCCGCAACCGACTCAGGGCCAAAGGCCTCCTTCGCCAGCACGCCATCGAGAGAAAAGCCCTAAACCGACCTACCGCAGTTCGGGAAGCGGGGATCCGCGTGAGGAGTCTTCGACGGAAAACATGCTCCTCGGGACACGACCTACGGGACAAACGGGGTCCAAGCGACCTATCATCACTTGAGGCGAAGTCCCCATCCCCTCGGCGCCGGAGTCACTCCCCGAAGAGACGCCGACAATCTCCCTTCCCAGAAGCCTACAAGCATCAGGAGGAAGAGCCTAGTGCCACGTTCCTTATGGAGAAGATATTAGCAAGGTTGGAAAGAGTGGAAAAATAGGTAGCTCGCAAACCGGTCTGGGCAAGGCTGTCTGAAACTTTCTGTGGGCATGAGTCGCCGTTCACCCGAGCAGTAGTTTCGGCAGCTATGCTAGGTGACTTCCGGGTGCCTGGCCTGGAAACCTATGATGGCCGAACTGATCCACAGGCCCATCTAACAAAATACAAACGCAGCATGATGATGCACGGTGCTGATGACGCTACCTTGTGCAAATGCTTTGAGGTCACCCTCACAGGACCAGCAACAGCATGGTACAATTCGTTGGCTCCAGGAACCATCAGAGAGTTCTAGGAGTTATCTACGGCCTTTACACAGCAATTCATTGGAAGTCGGCCAACGACGAAGATGCCTGTCCAGATGTTCGACATAGCGCAGAAGAACGGAGAAACCATCCGCGACTATGTTGAAAGGTTTAACAGAGAAGCCTTAAGTGTTCCAGACTTCCACCCCGAAATACGCATTCTCGCCATGACACGGGGCCTTCGGAGGGACTTACAGCTGTTCTACAAATTTTCCAAGGATCCTCCGGACACGCTTGGCGAATTCTACCGAAGGGCCGAGCAGCACATGACGCCCGAAGAACTAAGGATGGGTGGACCGAAGTTCGATCACATCCGCGCCGAAGGGTCCAGCCAGGAAATACGGTATTCAACTGACCAGGCGGGACGACCTCGAAGAATTAGGGGAACGAAACCCCCAACCTTCACACCCCTGAACACCACGAGGACCAACATCCTCATGACAATGAAAAGACAGGGGACCCAGATTCAGCGGCCAAGGGCCATGACCGCTGATAATAAAAAGAACATGAAGAAGTTCTGCTAGTTTCACCGTGACCACGGCCACGACACTGAAGACTGTTTTCAATTGAAGAAATACATAGAGTCGCTGATAAAACAAGGCCAACTTCGGCGATATCTGCGAATGCCGTCCCCGAAAGGGAGAAAAGAGGAAGAAGGAAAGGCAGATGACGAGGACTATGACTTCGACAGACGGAGGAATAGAAGTCCGAAGAGGCGTCCTCCACCTTCGGCGGGAATAATACAAATAATTACGACAAGACTCCCATCCTCGGAAAGAAAGAGGAAGGCCAGAGAAATATCGGTGATGGAATATCAGAGTCCGACGAAAAAGTTAGCCCGCAAGGATGGTTCCACTGTCATCTTCCCCCATGATGATCCGCTTTTGGTCATGGCGAGGATAGGAAACTGGGACGTCAAGAGAGTATTGCTTGACGATGGATCAAACGCTAACGTCTTCTATTCACATCTGCTGCCAAACTTGGGCATATCCAACAGCGATCTCAAGCCCGTCACTTTGCCTATTTTCGGGGTAGGACCATCCGAGCTGCCCGTCCTCGAATGAATCAATCTTCCCTTAATGATGAAAGGAACTTCGGTGGACGGGACAGCTGAATTATTCGCCTCCACAATGACAAGGTTTATTGTCATAGATGTCCCTTCATCATACAACGCCATCCTTGGGAGGCAAACACAGGGAAATTTGCACATCCGCCCTGATGTAAAATACTTAACTGTCACTTTTGCCACCAAGGATGGAGACGCAGAAATCTTCGTTGATCAGGGTGAAGTAAGGAAAGTGTTCTTTAAGGCATGAAAAGCTCCAGTAAACAACTTTGCGCAAACGGTAGAAGCAGAGGCTTTACCAGGTGGAAAACCAAAAAAGGGCGACGCAGAAGATCCCGCGAAGGTAGAAATGGAAGAGGTAGAACTTGTCCCAGGTCGAAGTACCCGAATAGGGAAAAACTTGGCCGAAGGAGATAAGAAAAAACTTGTATCCTTTCTGCTGATGAATAAAGACCTGTTTGCCTACACGCCGAAAGATATGCCGGGGGTAGACCCTCGCATAATACAGCATAACCTTAAAGTAAGTCTGGAAGCAAAACCTGTCTGGAAAAAGAAATGGGGCATCTCAGTCCATAAAAATAACTTCGTCAAAACCAAAGTCCAGCGCTTACTAGACGCAGAAGTAATCAGGGAAGTCAACTACCCCGAATGGTTGAGCAACGTGGTTATCGCCACAAAAGAAGGGAGTAGTAAGCTCCGAATGTGCATCGACTTCAGAAACTTGAATGATGCTTGCCCAAAAGACTCATACCCTCTCCCACCAATAGACCAATTGGTGGATTCGACTGCCGAATATGGACTCTTAAGTTTCCTAGACGCCTTTAGTGGGTATCACCAAATAAGAATGAACCCCGAAGATGAGGAGAAGACTGCCTTCATCACGGAAGGCGGAACGTATTGTTACATCAGGATGCCCTTCGGGCTAAAAAATGCAGGAGCCAGCTACCAGAGGTTGATAAGCAAGGTCTTTAGCGACCAAATAGGGAAGAATATGGAAGTTTATGTCGATGACATGATAGTCAAGAGCAAACTGCCTACCGACCACATCGCAGATCTAAAGGAAACTTTCCACCAGCTTAGAACCTTCGGGATTCGCCTTAACCCTAAAAGTGCAACTTCGGCGCAACCTCGGGAAAATTTCTTGGATACATGGTATCAGAAAGAGGCATTGATGCTAACCCAGAAAAAATTAAGGTTTTGCTCGAGTTCCGAACTCCGGTCACAATGCTTGGCCCTCAGTGCTTGGCCCAGGCCAAGAATGTAAGGAAATGTAAAGGAAATGAGAGGGACTTGATTGAAAAATGACATTTATGTTGTACGTGAAAATTTTCATTCAAGTGAAAATTTCATTCAGGTGAAATTCTCACATCAGAGTGAAAGTGGCACGTGAAAAAAAATGTATGTGATTAGTGATGTGTGTGCAAAACCGAGAAGTTTCAGGCTTGAATTGCACATGAAAAATAATTATGTGATTAAGGTCGAGAAACAAAGCTTTAGTGCTAAATTGAACATGTAACTGAGTGACTAATATGAAACTATGAAGTTTTAACGGGTTAAGAGAGCCATGCAATTAAGTGCAAGACTAAGAGGGTGATTGGACCAATAGGTAGGACATGTGGCATTCAAACCATTTTTGCATGTCACCACTTAACCAAAACTCATCATTTCGGGCTTAACTCCCATCCTTGCAAGGCTGAGATGCATCCTTGTTGTTCTTGGAAGGTTGATGCCGGATTCTTGCGGATTTGGAGAGGAATTGAAAGCTTGAAGGCATAATCAAGCTTGATTTCAAAGAATTTGGAGCTAGGCAACTTTGGTTTGAAGTTAACCTCGGTCTTGGATGCTCAAGTACAACCGAGAGCTCAAGCATTGTGAATTGAGGTAGGTTCATGTCTACTTGTTTGCTTGGTAATCTTTCCATGATTCAAGTAGTTAGAGTGACTAAGTGATGGTTAAAATGTGGTAAATGACCTTAGTTGCTTAATGGGCATATTGAAGAACTTTCGGGTTCATGTTATTATTGGCTAGCTGGTCAAGTTCATGGTATGTGTTAGAAGTCTTAGTGAGTGAAGACAACTTACTAATGATTTCGGAGCTCTAGTGGAAGGAGGATTGAAATGGTGAAGACTGGTGTACAAGAATACAGATGAACACATGCTAGTGGCTTCGACCGAGAGACAAATTGGGGTGTGTGTGTGAGTATGCGTGCTTGTTTGATTTCATCGCGTGTGCTAACCCATCATAATTAGTGTTTATAGTTATATATTGTCTCGGTTATTATGTATATACAATGTATCTTTATGTCTTTTTTTTTTGTTTTTGCAGGTTATGTGTAGCTCTTGGAGGTTAACCCTCGACTTAACTAAATAAACTCCATTGGAGTTGTATAATGAATCCTACTGAGTATTAGTACTCATGCCCATAAAATTTTGTGTTCCAGGCAAAGAGCTTGAGTGAATTGTGCTTGAGTGGATTTGCTTGTGTGTGTGCTTGTTAATACCTTCGTGCTCAAGGTATGTGCCAACTTGTCGTTGGCTTGGAATTGGTTAAAATATGCACAAGTCTTATGTTTATAGTTTCGGTCGAAACTTATGTTCCAAGTTTTGCAGGCTTGGTTAGTGTAGGATACATCTAGGTGGGCAAGATGGATGTGTGGACAATTGCTTTGGTTATGGTTTTCACATTCATGACAATAAACATGGCTATTGGACTAGTGCTGCAGTGTATGCTTCTCTATGGCACACTTAGGGTACTCTTTGGAGAGTAAGGTTCCTTGGGTTGTACGGCATAATTTGGTGAGTTTGAACAATGGGGCCGAATCTTGGCATGCAGCCAAGTTAGGTGTACTCTTTAGACTACTTTTGTGTACATGTATGTAGTCTCAAGTTCACTTAGGTTTTCTTGTATCTTGTGTACTTTTGGACACCAAATTATGCTTGGATGATGTTGTTTTGGATGCGTATATGTAGGAGGCTTTTAAGCCAGGTTATGATATGTTCTTTTGATGAATGACGTGTTTATGCCCCAAACCCCTTGTGAAATATTCTAGGTCGAGAGCTCATATGCATAATAAACTTGGTTTTCAAACCTTATCGAATTGTGGGCTTCTTTACTGCCATGCATTTTAGCACACTTGAAAGTTCACACATCTAAACACATAACTATACAAGTGTGTGTCTTGCTTATATTGCAAGTTAACTATTTTTGCCTTGCTAAACATGCAAGTTATGGATTTACAGAGTTGCTTATACTGCAAGTTAGTGGTTTAGGCCTTGCCTTGTACTGCAAGAAATTAAATAGAACTTCCTATAAGCCTCCTGGGCCACCTCCCAGGCCCATAGCTTAAGAAAATAAGATTTAAAGCCAATTACAGAAGTTTGGCCGAATTAATTGTGGTTGTTAACACTTACAATTAAACTTGTTTAATACTTTTCTGGGTAGTTGTTGGTGAATGGCACTGAGTGTGCATGGGCTAGGGCCTGTGCGGGGTGTGACATAGGGCACAAGCCCACTTTTCTTTTCTTAAAAGGCCTTTGACTTTTGATAGTCCTTCCTACCATCGGTCAATTTCTGGTGCTCTTTCCTAGGTTGGATGGTCCAACCACCACCTTCTTGCTTGGTGCTTTCGAATCCTCAATTTCTCTTTCTAAGGCCAATGTTTTCTAGACCACTTGGCGATAGCTTCGGATATCCACCATCACCATATACATTCAAAGCATGGGCTTAAGGCCTTGGAAAATGTTCTTGGCCTTTAACTCATTATTTCCAGCCATATATGGCGCATGTCGTATGAGTGGATTATAGCACTGCTCATACTCCATCACTAACATCTCTCCTTGAACCAGATTCTCAAACTAAATCCTCTTTTGATCCTATGCAGCTAATATACTCCCATCAGAACTTCATCTTGAAGTCTAACCACTTGAGCACCTTTTTCTTGTGCTTTATTCGAGTGCCATTACTCTCGCTTAACATTTCCATCACATCATCCCACCAAAGACTAGCCCTCCCTCTCAACACGAAAGGTACTAAAGCCATCCTTTATTCTAAATTGTAGCCTCCACATGTGAAAAGCCAATTCATCCTAGATAACTAGTCCTTTGCTCAATCGGGTCATCTAACCCATCAAAACTTGATGGGTCAACAGTTTTGAACTTTTCAAGAAACCTCATATGATGTGGGGTTTCTCCCCTCTTTGGAGCCGCCATAACCTCCTACTCCTGCTCATGATCATAATCATGATCTCACCTCTCATAGGCCTTAGGCACCTGTTGGTGTTCGGCATGCCTCTACTGACCCTAGGATGGGTTATTCCCTTAGTCAATTTTTTCTTGAATAACTTCTTTGTCCTTATGGTCCTGGAACAACACATTTATGATGGTAGTCATACATTGTGACACTTGTGTCATAGTCTGTGTCAACCCCTGTAGCACCCTGGATATCTCATTTAGCCTTGCCACAACTTGATCACTAGAACCTTCCCCAGGTTCTCTACCTGCTCTCAAAGCTCCTAACCTAGTGTTAACCATAGCAACATGCAACCAAAGCCAAATGACATTCCCTAGATGTTGGTCAGTATTAACTATCCTAGCACATGGAATTCAAATCTAGATTCAGTCTTAGCCTCCAATATCTATACACTGAAGTCAGCTTTGATGCTAATAACTGACATGGCCATCCTCAGCCTTGCCCAGAAAGCCTATGAGAACTAGTCTCATGGTGGTTGCAAGTGGCTACCTATATATTTACGTGAATTAAAACTTCATGATACTAGTGATTAATCTAGAATGTGCAAGATGCATGCTTTTTTTGCTTTGACTAGAGTAAATGGAAACCATAAAATTGTTCACTTGGCTGAGAAACCTTTCATAGAAAATAAGTTCAAGTAGCAAAATCATACAAAATCAACATTTATATCATTATTACTACACATATTAATCATGTGAGGGCATTTAACAAGAAGTAGACTAATGTTCCTCACACAAGACCAACCCTAGAGTCTAAGGCTCAAAATATAGACATGAGAGGCAACTAAGTGTACAACACATACAAGCCTCGATTGAGATCTCCTCAAACTAACTCCCACCTTGGAGGTAAGTCCCAATGGTCAGTCACAAAAGTCCTGTCCATGCGCTGCTGGCTCTGTGGTAGAAAAAAACTATAGTTAGTACTGTTACTTAACTAACATGTAACTAAAGTAGACTAGAATCACAAGGATTCTCAAGCAAAGTACCTGCAACAATAAACTACTGTGACAACCCTCAACAGTTATTCAACCTAACAATGTCAGAATTTGCACAACATAACTAAAGAGTGAGAATTGAAGAATTCTCAGTAAGGGGTCTTCACCTCCAAGAAAAGTTACTAAGGACAACACATATGTGAACATATGTAATCTGCTGAGGCTAAACTTATGCTGATAGTTGTCAGTCCCTTGGTACTTCTCCTCAACCTAGTCCTTGAACTACAAGGCAGAGCCTTGCCTATTATCAAGCATAGCTTACTAGCCTAACTAGTGAGAATTCACTAGTTGAAACTCCTTTATGTTGTACAGGGGCAATATGGTGGGACTATTGTAGGCTAGGCCTTAAAAACGCACTATGTGCACTAAGGTTCCACATTGCAACCTGACGCCCGACGGCATGACTAGGTCGCGAATGTTACTAAACCTTTCACCCGAGCTCGTGACACCTAGTCATGGTCCATTGTTAACTAGTTTTCTTGTTTATGGTGAAAGTAATCATAAAAATTCAAGAAAACTCCTAGGTCTTAGAGGAGTTTTGGAAGCCTTATAGTACACCTGGAATACTTAGACCCCTAGGTTACCTAAGCACCCCCTCAAGCCTCCCCTTAAACCATCTAGCATAATTTAAAAATTTTAGCCAACATAACTGTGAATTCAACTTACTGTGAACTTTGGTGGCACTAGCTATGAATCGCCGATATTGGTGACGCGATACCAATACCTACAATGCCTAGAATTGTTTAGTTTTGTTGCTATGACCTTGGAAGTCTTACCAAACATGCTAAACATGCTTGGATGGCCTTCCAGGTTCACGTACCTATAAAAAATGTTGCAAAGACAACAACCAACTATCACAAGCCTACCGATGATGCATTGTAACATCATTCGAATCTCCATAAAACTAATAGTCCACCATGATCAACCTTGCCTACTAAGTAATGCTATTGCCGAAACTACTTGAATTCATCAAGCAAATATACTCCAATAGCATTAATCAACCTTGAAAATGTAACTCCTTTACCTTAACTTCAACTCACAAGAAAGAATCAAGCAACTTTTCCACAAAAACCAAGTTACACAAAGTTCTTCCTAGTTCTAAGCAACCAAAGGCACAAAACACAAAAGTACTAACTTATAACCTAAACCCAAGCTCCCAATCATCAAATAAACAAGAATTCACCATGAAATCACAAGTTACCTCACATTAAAAATAGGGGATAGCTGGAAACAGGATTCCAAGCCCCAAAAACTTGAAATTCCACTTGGAACAAGCTTCTTATAGCATGTATACCATTGGTAACTTCAAATTTCACCAAAAAAGTTTGGTTTTGAGCTAGAATTCTTGATGAAATCTAGAGAGGAAGGATGGGATTAGGTTTAGGTGAAACATGGAAGCCTCCCTTGATGTTAACAAGTTTATATACTCCTTTTAAACTAAAAGCTACTGTAGTTATTAAAAAGTTACAAAAAGCCCCCTTTTTCTTAAAACTTGGTCAAATCTTGTTTATTTAATCTAAACTTGGGTTAAAAGAAAATTTAGGCTCTCAAAACTCATTTTTAACTCTTGGGACTTGGCTTAACTCTTTAGCTCACAAAATTACCATTTTACCCCTGAACTATATTTGGTGGCTTAACCTTCTTGGAAGTTAGTGAACTTTGCTAAACTTATCTATTCTTGTTATGTGAACTTGAAATAATGTTCTAAACTAGGTTTCAAGGACTTTACCTTCATTGAATGAGCCTCCAGCTAGAAGAGTCATAATAGACTCAATTCTTTAATTCCATGAATGTTGTAGGGGTATTAGTCAAGCCAATGGGCTTGATTCTGTATTCATAAAGCCCATATCTAGTTCTAAAAGCTGTCTTTGGTATATCTTCTTCTTTAACCCTCATCTGAAAGTACCCAGATCTCAAATCAATCTTAGAGAAGATCTTTGCTCCATTGACTTGATCAAATAGACCATCAATTGTAGGGAGTGGATAATTGGTTTTTATTATGACAACATTCAGCTTTCTATAATCAATGCACAACCTTAGTGATCCATTTTTCTTTTTTCACAAAGAGAACTGAAGCTACCCACGATGAAATACTTGGTCTTTTGAACCCTTTTTCAAAAAGTTCATCATTTTTTTTCTTGAGTTCATTCATTTCCATGAAAGGCATTCTATAAGGATGAATGGATATTAGTGTTACACCAAGTTGTAGCTTGATTTCAAACTCTCTCCCTTAGAAGGGGAATACCTAGCAAGTTTTTAAGAAATACTTGGGGAAAGTCTTTCACTATAAGTATTCTACTAATTTCTTTATTAATTTCAACACCATTCAAAGCATAGTATTCATCTTCAGAAATTACAAGAAATTCATCCACAATTTCTAGTTTCATGTCATGCATTTCATACACTAATTCCTTAGAATTCAATAATTCATGCACTTCATTATTAGGCAATATGATTTCTCTTTTAGCACAGTCAATCTTTATACCATGCTTTGCTGACCAATTCATGCCCAAGGCAATATCATACTTTGAAATGTTTAACACTAGTAGATCAGTCATAATCTTAGTCTTTCCAACCATTAGCTCACAATTCTTAGCCAAATCAGTAGCAAAAAGACACTGACTACTTGCTATTCTTACTAATGATATGTTAGGCATGAATTCTATAGGTAACTTCATCGATTTAGTTAACTTTCTAGTCATAATAGATGCTAAAGCACCAATATCAAACAACACACTAACTAGCAAACCATTTAAATAAATGTTGCCACTCAGTGTTCCATGATGGGATGACTCACCACTATCAATCTGGAATACCCTTCTAGCTCTCTAGACTTGTAGCCTTTGAGCTTCTGAAAGACCCTTTGGTTGATTTTCTTTGGCGACTGCCAAATTAGGTATATTTTGGCCTTGGTCTTTTTGCCTTCTTATTTGGATCAAAGGACAATCTTTAATCCAATGATCGTAAGAGCCAGATTTGAGACATACTTGTGTCTTAAAATAATGTAGCTTCTTGCCATGGAATTTCTTACATCTAGGGTACCTTGGGCCAGTGAAGTTGCTCTTGGCCTTGTCATCCATACTAGGTTTAAGAACCTTGATAGTGCCCTTGCCCTATAGTGGTTTTTCTACTTTCCAGATTGACTAATCTCCCATGGTCTATTGGAAAACTATTTACTCTTATATTCTTCTTGTTCCACCAGTAGAGCCTTTTGAACAACATCATGGTAGGTAGTGGCGTTGAAAGGCCTTACAGCTCTCCTTATGTTTGGTCTTGGGCCTTTGACAAATCTCTTGGCTTTAAGTTCTTCCAACCCGCGGTATTGTGCTTCATACGTTAGAAGTTAGTTGAACTTATGCTCATACTACAAAACACTAAGGTTGTCGTGTTTCAACGCATCAAACTATAGCTACTTTAGATCCTTGATGGCATCATTAATGTACTATTCTTAAAACAGTCTTGTAAATTTAGGCTACATTATCTCTAGTTCATGATATGCTCTCCTACCTCTTTGGGTAGCATACCTATCTCTGACACTCCTTTACCACATTCTGCACTACCTACAAGGTTATAAGTAGCTAGAGATACTTTTTTGGTGGAATGCATCCTTTCAAACATCTCATCAATGAATCTTAACCATTCACCAGCTTTTTCTAGTCTCGCTCTACCATCAAACCGTGTAGGTCTTAGGCCTTGAAACCTCTCCAACAGTCTAACATCATCATAATCCTCAACATCCTTAACTCTGTGTCGCCTAGACTTGTGTAATTCCTCTAAGTCCATATGCTCTTTAGGTCATTTTCTTCTTCTTTCATTAGGTGTTTCAACTTTATTCCTCATGGAATAGACATAAGCTAAATGATTGGCCTTAGGCACTTGGCCAATCTTAGACTTAATCCCTCTAGTCCTATGATGTCACCTATCTTCATCTTCTATCTCTTCATTCTCTTCATTTTCATTTCCATTAGAAGGAACAATAATTGGATTATTATTCCTAAAACCTTCTCTTACAACTTCTTGATTTGACTCCATAGCAGTAGCTATGTCCCTGTGCTCCTTGTTCCTGTACTTGTAGAAGCTTTACTAAGTCTTCATTAATTTGGGAAGGTTTCTTTGCAACTCCGCCCAAACCTGAGGCATGTTCGATTCAAGTGCAGGGTTCATTATTCCTTATGCCCTTTATGGATCCTAGTTACCCCTTCCTTATTCTTTATTTTTATTATCTTGCCTTTGCTCACTTGGAGGTCTTAGGCTTCTTGGATCCCCTCTCATTATGGAAACCATCTCCCTGTTTCATGACAAACAAAAGGGCACAATATATATAGTATGTTAGGTACTTGATACTAGCAGTTGACTTAACTAAGCTCAATGTATGTAGCTATATGTCATAATGCATATGAAGATAACACCAATTCAACCATGATCTGAAACCAACTTATGTTACCACTTTCAGTGCTATAATCACAATGACCATATTTAGTGTGCCCAAATCCCAGGGCAATGCATGATTTGTAGGCGAAGCAAAATAATGCTCATATGTTTACCCAAGTGGCCCTTTTGGTCATTATGTAAATATACGTAAATTGGTGTAACCATCACACACATACTGACATACAATCTCATTTGACAGGGAAGACAATGGTCAAAACCTCATCTTGAATTAATATTGCATTCAAGCATAATTACATGCACCCTTGGAGCATATGGTGCCCTGTTTTTGTGTTCAAAGATGTCACGCCCAGCCCATTTCTAGTTTTACCCATGTCACCATGTATCATTATGATTACAATCCCTTCATAACACTTAAACACATACAGGAAAACAAGTTTAAGGCAAAAAGTCCATCTAAAGATCATATTATGAATTTTATAAGACATTAGGGCAATGTGACCAAATGAACAATAAAACATCTGAATTTGTCAGGCATTAACTTAGGCCATAGGGCACCCAATTAAGTGATTCTAGAGTCAAATTCTTTATCTTGATGATTACTAAGTGCTGTCCAAATTACATAGCAAGAATCAACTTGTACAAGAAGCTATGGTTGTTGGACTACAGGGTATCAAATTTAAGCAACAATTTTCCAAAATGCCCATACAAAATTTCAAATAATTCATGCACTTCGGTTCTAAGTGCAAAACCAACTTAGGCAGGTCCTTAAATGTCTTAAAGACTTGGGAAAATTCATTTTCCTAAATTTAGGACCATTCCACAAAAATTAAACATAAATTTCTTCAAATTAGCCCATAAGACTCAAAATGGACAGAATTGAACATAGAAGCCTAAACCACACTTCATTACTTCACATATCATCCATAAAACATACATAAATATTTTATATGCATTGATGTATGATATATATGTCCTAAATTAGTTAGGTACATACACTAGCTTTGGGAGAGCTTTACAAACACAATGTACTCCAGAAACTTCAAAAGATAGTTGTTGCATAAGCCAGAAAGTACCAATACTAAAATTAGTAAATGAGATTCAAAAATTATGAAAATTTCCAATTAATTACTAGATGTATGGAAGTTAATATACCTAAAATTTCACTAGAAAATACAGACTAAAAGTATTATTTTGATTACTCTCTTTCAAGATCACCTAAAATGTGGACAAAAGGAGGGATAAGTTCCTTTGAAGAACTTAGCATGGGCTTTCAATGTAAAGCCTTTCATAAAAATGTGCCACCTAAAATATAAAGACACTCAAATACACAAAAACAACACATATACAAAAATATGACAATAAAATGCACAAACACATCACACAACAAACATATGTATGCGGTAGTAATAATAACATTAGGGTTTGTTATAAACATTCAACAAAATAATAACATATCATTATGGTAGCTCTCCCCAAGATTTTTCTTGTTCTTAGGACGCATTTAAGGCTTAGTACTAACTTAGGCTCTAAAAACTCTCATTCAAGATAGAAAACAATAAGGTCAAACCTTGTGATGCACTCCTCCTTAACCTATACCTAGTTCATAGAGCTTTTTGCTCTCTTCGAAGCATAGTATTAGCTTTATAGATGTTTGAAAATAAATTAAAAAAATCTAGAAAACTTAAGAAAAATTGTTACCTTGAAACTAAAAACCCTAGGTAGACCTGAAAATTAGGGTTTTTGTGCTCTTTATTGAATTTTTTGGTTTCTTTTACTTCCTCTTGTTTACTTGAAGTATGGTGGCTCTGGAGGATGCTTGAAAAGCTTAAGGAAGAACCCTTGGTTGGTGGAGGCTAAATATGAAGGATAAAATGAAAGAAATGAAGATATTTTTTATGTTTTCTTCCTTTTATCCTTATTTTTCACTTAGGTCAAAATAAGTGTATGATCTGGATGATTTTTCCATACAATTTTGGGCTATTTTTGGACCATGCAGCTAGCCATACATTTGAATGAGAGAATGTGGAAGTTGTTCCATTTTTGACCTAGTGAAGTGTCTTTTTATCCTTGAAATCAAATATGGACACATAGCTACCAAGGTGTCCATGTTGCATTAAATAATGATCTATGCCTCCTTTGTGCAATTTGGTCCTCAACAATTCTTTATGTCCATTCATGTCTTTCCCTATTAAATACCATCCATGTCCCTTCATAAGCTTCTTGAAAAATTTGTCCAATTGAGTACCTAACCTTGTAACCTTACAATTTAATCCATAGGTTACTATAAAAATATGCATTACATTAAGGTTTTCTTAAGTAGGAAACTATCATCATATGTGTCATTTAAGGGAGTCTATTTTCAATACTTTACATGTTATGGCTATTCGAGCTAGAAGCTCATTAGAGAAATGTAAATTTTGTAAAAGCTAGTTTGGAACCTTATTTCAAGTTCACATAGCAAGAATAGGTAAGTTTGGCAAAGTTCACCAAGTTCCATGGAGGTTAAGGCACCAAATGAGGTTAAGGTGGAAAAATGATAATTTTGCCCCACAAAGAGTTGGGCTGAATCCTGAGGGTTAAAAATGAGTTTTAAAACCTAAATTTTAATTTAGGCCAAAACTTAACTTAAATAAACAAGATTTAACCAAGATTGACTAGTTACTAGGGAAAGAAGGGGACTTGTTTGTAACTATGCATAAACTTTGGTGGCTTGGTTTTAAAAAAAGAGGTATAAATGTTGGTAAAGGCAAGGATGGCTTCCATTTTCACTCTAAACCTGATCTCATCCTTCACTCTACCATTTCATCAAGAATTCTAGCTCAAAACCAATAATTCTTTTGTAAAATTTGAAGCTACCAAGGGTGTATATGCATTAGGAAGCTTGTTCCAACTGGAATTTAAAGTTTTCAGAGCTTAGAACCATGTTCCCAACCATCTACTATTTTTTATGTGAGGTAACTTGTGATTCAATGGTGAATTCTTGTTTATTTGATGATTGGAAGCTTGAGTTTTAGTTTAAATTTAGTAATTTTGTGTTTTGCGCCTTTGGTTGCTTGGAACTTAGGTGTAACTTTGTGAAACTTCATTGTTGTAGGAGAATTGCTTGGTTCTTGCTTGTGACTTGAAGTTATGTTAAGGGATTGATGTTTTCAAGCTTGATTAATGCTATTGGAGTATGATTGCTTGATGAACTCAAGTAGTTTTGGCAATAGCATTAGTTAGTGGGCTAGTTTGATCATGGTGGAATACTAGTTTTGTGGAGCTTGGAATGATGTTACAATGCATCATAGGTATGCTGATGATAGTTGGTTGTGGTCTTTGCAACATGCTTTACTAGCATGTGAAGTTAGAAGGCCATCCAAGCGTGATTGGCATGTTTGGTAAGTCTTCAAAGGGTGTAGTAGCAAAATTGGAAATTTATGGGCATTGCAAGTATTGGCGACACATCACCAACACCATGAAAATGTTCCAAGGGGTTATATACTGCAACGACAAGTCGCTATAGTTATGTTGGCTGAAAATTCCCAATTTTGCTTAGAGGTTTAAAGAGAGGTCCGAGGGGGTGTTTAGGGTACCTAGGGGTTTAAGTATTCCAGGGGTACTCTGAGGCTTCCAAAACTCCTCCAAGACCTAGGAATTTTCTTGAGTTTTTATGGTTACTATTACCATAAGCAAGAAAAATAATTAACAAAGGACCACAACTAGGTATCCCTAGCTTAGGTGAAGGCTTTAGTACTATTAGCAACCTAGCCATGCCATTTAGCATGAGGTTGTGATGTGAAACCTTAGTGCACCTAGTGGGTCTTTATGGCCTAGTTGATAGTAGTTCCACCATAATGCCCCTGCACAACATAAGGGAGTTTTAACTAGTGAATCATCACTGGTTAGGCTAGTAAGCTTTGCTTTCTAGTAGGCAAGGCTTTACCTTGTAGTCCATGGACTAGGTTGAGGAGAAGTCCCAAGGTATTGAGACATACATGCATAAGTCTAGCCTTAGGCTGTATGAGGTCGCAGCAGAATATATATGGTCACCTATGTGTTGTCCTTAGTAATGTTTCTTGCCAGTGAAATAACAACCATTACTGAGAATTCTGAATTCTCACTCCCTAGTTATGTTTTGTAGATTTTGACGTTGTTGGCCTGGGTAACCATTAAGGGTGTCACAGTAGCTTGTTGTTGCAGGTACTCCGCTTGAGAATCTTCATGATTCTAGTCTACTTGGTTTACTTGTTGGTTAAGTAACAATGCTAACTATAGTGTTTTTCTTTGCCGCAGAGCCTAGCAACATGTGGACAAGTTTTTGTGACTCACCACTTGGATTCATTTCTAAGGTGGGAGTTAGTGGAGGAGATCTCAGTCAAGGCTTATATATGTGTTGCATACCTAGTTGCCTCCCCTATCTACATTTTGAGTCTTAGACTTTATGGTTGCTCTTGGGTGAGGGCATTGGTGTACTTCATGTTGAATGCCTTCACACAATTGTTATGTGTAGTATTATTCATACAAATGTTGATTTTGTATGCTTTGGCTATTTGAACTTGTTTTCTATGAAAGTGCCTTGGCCAAGTGAAATTTTTTATGGTTTATATTTGCCCTAGTCAAAGCATAAGAGCATGCACATATTTTAGGTTAATTAACTAGTATCACAAATTTTTACTTCATGCGCAAATACAGCTAGCCAGTTGCAACCATTGTGAGACCAGTTCTCATAGGCTTCTTGGGCAGGGCTAAGGGTTGGCCATGTCATTACACTTCACAAATCATACACTACGGTGAAAATTAAAGCATATAAGTTTAGGTTTTTATTCTATAATTTTACCATTTTGTGATGGAGTAACAGGTTGGTTTCTAATGCACTAGCATTTGAGGCAAAACATAAGGATGTTCTTGGACACATGTTAGGAGAATTTCCTAGGCTAAAGATAACTAGGATAATATCCATAGGAACCATGATCTTAGGATGCTTAAAGCATGTGGCAAGTGGACCCATTCATGACACAATAGCCCATCCCTTAGGAGGTTGCTTCTGTTTTCTTATTCATCTTATCTTTATTCTTGGTTCTTACTAGTGCTAGTTAGTCTTGGTTTATTGCCATCTTTGTTGCTTGCCTACTACTTTTATTATTGTGGTACTTGCCTTAATCCTGTATCACTTTATTACTTTGAGCATACTCACATTTAGGTACTTAACAACTAATAAAAATCTTAGTTTAGCACCTTAATCCTCATGAGATTGACCTTTATGCACAACTCTACAAGTGACAACTATGCACTGGTGGACTAGGTTATAAAGGTTTAAAACTTGTGGATCATTGCTTCATACACATAAACACAAACCACTACTGGTAGGAAATAGGCCCAATACGGAGCGCAAATTGATTAAATCCCTATCTAATGGATCCACAACAGAGAAGCCCAATAAACTAATAAAAGGACTCCCAGTACCAGGGGAAATAAGAATTGAAAATTATGGGATTAGTTAGACAATTCTTATCTAACAGCTGTTCACTTAGATCTCCCTTGGTTATATAAAGGAATTAAGTTGCCATTCTCAAGGTATGACACGTTGAATCATCACCCTATAGTTCCTTTCTATTCACTGGAAATCTAACTTGATCATCGAAGGGTTTTCCCTAGAAAAACATCCTAGGGCTCTGACATTATCATTGTGTGTAGGACGCTATTTTAGAGTTCACCACATCTTTAGGTCAGGCTCATATGTTCCCTTCAGTTATCAAATTGGCAACATTTGTAGGATTCATGGTGAACACCCGGAGGTCATGCATGGAGAACCAAAATCAACCAAATAACGAGCAAGAGAGCTGCCACCCCTCTGCATTTATGGGGCCCATCAAAGGGCCAACCCAAGGAGCCCATGACCCCTCAAAAGGACCCCACACAAAGGGAAATGCCCCACACCACTAGATGATGACCAATTCTAAGCCCTACAACATGCCTTGCTCAAGCAGCTTAAATTGATGTTGCAGCAAGACATTCAGAGGGCCCAAGAAAAAGTTGTAGAAACCCACCTAGGACTAGGAGAACCCCGCCAAGCCCCACCTTAAGATCCGTTACTAAGGGTGCTAGCCCTTAAGTCCATGATATCTTTAGATCGATATAATGGCCCAAGACGCAGTGACATCAGCACTATTCTGCAAAGGCCTGATCAATTAAAGTAGCGTATGCGAGCCCCTGAGCCCCCAAGGGAGGGCCTTGGCCTTGGCATTGATGTTGAATATATGTGGCTACAGCCTTTTATAGATAAGATAATTAAGGTGCTTGGCCCCAAGGGTTCTGCATGCCAAAGATTGACCTGTACGTTGGCCTTATGGACCTAGTCAACCACTTACAAAGATATGTTAACTCCATGCAGATGGAGTAGGCTTCAAATGTGATCATGTGTAGGGCTTTTAGCTCAAAATTGACAAGGTCTGCCACATCCTAGTTCAACACCAATTAAGGGACTCACTTATCATCATTTAGGGACCTTTCCTTAGTATTCGTACATCACTTATTAGGGAGCTAATTGACCCATAAGATAGTGGCCCACCTCTTGAAGATTCGGCAAGGCTGTGATGAGCCCTTGAGAGACTTTGTTAGACAATTTAACATAGAGGCCATGCAGCTACAGGGACATTCCCTAGAATTGCACTTGGTAGCTATCATTCATGGAATGACTTGAGATTCAATGCTAGCTTGGGACCTTTATGAGAACTCTATAAGGGACATACAAGAATTCCTTAACTAGACTACCTGATACATGCACGTAGAAGAACTCAATCGACTAATTGTACTAAGGGACCAACCCAAAAGTAGCGATAGCGATCAAGAAGATGAGCATGAGCGATGAGCAGACCTAAATAGAGCCCATCCTTCCACCATTAAAGGAAACTAGGTCAAACATTCTATATGCCCTAGAAAGGGAAAACCAAGTCCCTAGGTGGCCTCCATTAATGCATGCTCCAAATAATAGGGACATGAGGAATACTGCAAATATCATAAGGACAAGGGGCATGACATGGAGGCATACTGGCAGTTGAAGAGACTTCTCAAAGAGATTATACAAGTGGGGAAGTTGAAGGAATTTTTGTTCAAATAGTCATCCGCCTTCCGAAAGCCAGAAGAAAGGCCTCTACAAAAGGAATGACGATGAGGACAATGATAGAGTACAGAGGGCAAAAAAATAGCAATCCACTTTAAGGGGCCATAGAAACCAGGACCGCTGGTAGGAGGCATCCATATGATTACCAAAGGGGAGCCCTCTACAATAAGGAAGCGACAAGAGTGAAAGGTTGCTCAATTAGAGGTGGTTGATCCTAACAAGGTGTTGACTAGCTTTGATGGTTCCAGGGTGCTTATACCACATATGAATCCATTAGTATTCAGAGCCTGTGTTAGCAATTGTGACATATAGAGAGTCTACCTAGACATTGGAGCCAATATGAATGGCCTTTTCACCGAGTTGCTGGGGAAAATCAAGTCTCTTTCCAAGCCTCACTTTCACCTTCCTCAGATGTGAGCCAAGTTCCCTTACACAAGCATTGGCCTTTATCCGAAGACAGTGGTGCATTGAATGACCTCGAGTCCCTATATAGCCAACTCGTTCAATTCTCTTTATGAAGAGCGTTGTATAAGTGACCAAACTAGAGCTAGCTTCACATTGAACGGTCCTCAAGCCCAAGGTAGCATACCCGTCCATCGGCAGGGTCTTCTTAACGACATCGATATTGCTCTCCGTTCCCTTTGACAAGGATGCTTGGTGTTGAACCTCCTTAGAGGCATGTAACTCCTCCTTGGTTGACTTAAAGGCCTCTGTCAGCCTTTACACCTCCTTCTCAAGCTCCTTGATGCTCCTCTTCCCCTGCTCCTACATGTCTTTCATCAATTTGAGGCCTGTGCTAGGGTACCCCGGGGGGTACATTCATTCTCTAACTCATTCCTTAAAGAGCCCTTGGTGTTCAGTAGGGCCTCAACTTGTGAATTGAGGGATTGAACAACATTCTCCTAAGGGAAAAATCATTCCCCAGGATAATACGTCATGATATCCTCCTGCAAAACCAAGTCATTAGAACTAAGCCTACACTCCAACACTAAAAGTACCAATGAATGTATTTGGAGTAAGCTATAGCCTATGCTCTGATGAGTTTCGGGAGCCAAACAGCGCAGCAGAATTTAACCGAAACCCTCCAGGATCCAAGTGAAACGGGGTAAACTGAGTGTTCAAAAATTTTCATACCTAATTTTCGGTTGAGATCTCTCACTCAACTGTAGAGTCGAATCACAAAACCTGAACAGTTGACATGTTCAGGCTCTCTATGGTATCCACATGAGCCTTTCGAGATCACCACGCTTCCACCACGATCTAATACCGATGGACCTAGAATGGCTATCATGCTTCTGCTGCGTAAGGGGCTTTGTCAGTGGATCAGCAATGTTGCTGTCTGTCGAAGTCCTGCATATCCTTACATCACCCCTCTCGATGATCTCCCTGATGAGATGATAGCGTCGGAGTATGTGTTTGGATCGCTGGTGAGATCGAGGTTCCTTAGCCTGTGCGATTGCTCCATTGTTGTCACAATAGAGCTCTATCGGGTCGGCAATGCTTGGAACCACTCCAAGTTCAGTGATGAACTTCTTGATCCAAACTGCCTCCTTCGCAGCATCAGAGGCGGCAATGTACTCAGATTCTGTTGTAGAGTCAGCTACTGTCTCTTGCTTTGAACTCTTCCAGCTCACAGCACCACCACCAATACAAAACACATAACCAGATTGCGATCTAAAATCATCCTTATCGGATTGGAAGCTTGCATCGGTGTAACCCCTTACAACGAGCTCATCTTCACCTCCAAAGACCAAGAATGCATCCTTAGTCCTTCGTAAGTACTTAAGGATGTTCTTAACAGCTGTCCAGTGACTCTCACCGGGGTTCGATTGGTACCTACTCGTCATGCTCAAAGGCATATGAGACATCGGGACGAGTACATATCATGGCATACATGATAGATCCAATTGCTGAGGCATATGGAATCTTACTCATGCGCTCTCTCTCCTCGGGTGTACTCGGACACTGAGATCTAGAAAGAGTTATACCATGTGACATGGGCAAGAATCCTTTCTTGGAATCTTGCATGCTAAACCTCTTTAGCACCTTGTCAATATATGTACTTTGACTTAGGCCAAGAAGCTTTCTAGATCTATCTCTATAGATCCTGATGCCTAACACATAGGCTGCTTCACCCAAGTCCTTCATAGAGAAACATTTCCCCAGCCAAGTCTTCACAGACTGTAGCTCAGGAATGTCATTCCCGATGAGTAGTATGTCATCTACATACAACACCAAGAAGACAATAGCGCTCCCACTAACCTTCTTGTAGACACAAGGTTCATCTTCATTTTTGATAAAACCAAACTCTTTGATTGCTTCATCAAAATGAAGATTCCAACTTCGAGAAGCTTGCTTCAGTCCATAAATGGACCTTTGCAACTTGCACACTTTATTGGCATTCTCAGGAGTGACAAAACCCTCAGGTTGTGTCATGTACACATCCTCAAGTAGCTTTCCATTTAGGAATGCAGTTTTGACATCCATTTGCCATATCTCATAATCATAGTGTGCAGCAATAGCAAACAAAATTCGGATGGATTTAAGCATAGCAACTGGTGAAAAAGTTTCATCATAGTCAATACCATGAATTTGCTTGAAACCTTTTGCAACCAATCGTCCCTTAAAGGTAATCACATTACCATCCATGTCAGTTTTCTTCTTGAAAACCCATTTGCACCCTATGGGTTTTACCCCTTCAGGTGGGTCAACCAAAGTCCATACTTGGTTTTCATACATGGATTCCATCTCGGATTTCATGGCCACTAGCCACTTCTCAGAGTCAGGCCCCGACATAGCTTGTTGGTAGGTTGTGGGCTCATCCTGATCCATGAGCATCACATCACCAGTGTGAGTCATGAGAAATCCATATCTCTCAGGCTCACGCCGAATCCTACCAGACCTACGTGGGCTCTGTGCTACAGGAACAGACTCTTGAACCACAACATCTTGTGGTGTCTGTTCAGGTTCCATTTCAGGTTCGATGTCTCCTTGTTGTTCTTGAATTTCTTCAAGTTCTACTTTCCTCCCACTAGTTCCTTTAGAGATAAACTCTTTCTCTAAAAAGACACCAGTTCGAGCAACAAACACTTTTTGCTCAGAAGGATTGTAGAAATAGTAACCCTTTGTTTCTTTGGGATACCCAACAAAAAGGCATTTTTGAGATTTGGGCCCTAGTTTGTCAGAGGATTGACGTTTCACATAAGCGTCACAGCCCCAAATCTTCATAAAAGACAAATTGGGATGCCTCCCACTCCATATCTCATATGGTGTCTTTTGAACCGATTTAGATGGAACTCGGTTTAGTGTAAAAGCGGCTGTCTCTAGAGCATGTCCCCAAAAGGAGTTTGGAAGGTCAGCTTGACTCATCATAGAGCGAACCATGTCTAACAGAGTTCGATTTCTCCTTTCAGATACACCATTCCATTGAGGTGTACCTGGTGGAGTGAGTTGTGATACTATACCACACTCCTTCAGATAGTCAAGGAATTCTCGATCCAAGTACTCTCCACCTCGATCTGATCGAAGCACTTTGATACTCTTCCCGAGTTGATTCTCTACTTCATTCTTGAATTCTTTGAACTTTTCAAAGGATTCTGACTTGTGTCTCATAAGATACACATAGCCATATCTGCTGAAGTCATCAGTGAAAGTAATGAAGTATTGGAAACCTCCTCTAGCTTGTGTAGACATAGGGCCACATACATCACTATGTATGAGTCCTAGTAAGTCATTAGCCCTTTCACTTTGCCCTGTGAATGGGGCTTTGGTCATCTTGCCCAACAAACATGACTCACATGTCTCATATGATTCAAAATCAAATGAGTCCAAGAGTCCATCCTTATGGAGCTTGGATATGCGGGTCTCATTTATATGGCCCAAGCGACAGTGCCAGAGATAGGTCGGGTTTGAATCATTTAATCTGACCTTCTTGGTATTCACATTATAGATTGGATCTTCGAGGTCTAGAACATACAACCCATTGCTAAGTTGAGCACTACCATAAAAGATTTCATTCAAATAAATAGAACAACATTTGTCCTTTATTATAAATGAAAAACCTTTCTTGTCCAAACAAGAAACAGAAATCAAATTTCTACTAATAGTAGGCACAAAGTAGCAGTTGTCTAATTCTAAAACTAATCCACTAGGTAAAGTGAGAACATAAGTCCCTACGGCTAAGGCAGCAACCCTTGCTCCATTTCCAACACGTAGGTCCACTTCACCTCGGGCCAATCTTCTACTTCTACTTAGATCCTGCACATTTGCACAAATGTGAGATCCACATCCAGTATCCAATACCCAAGATGAGGAAGTAGAAAAGTTAGCCTCTATAACAAAAATACCTGAAGTGGAAGTCTTACTTCCCTTTTCCTTAGCAAGTTCTTCAAGATAGAGCTTGCAATTGCGCTTCCAGTGTCCAGGTTGCTTACAATGGAAGCACTCCCCTTCCTTTGCCACACCACCCTTTGGTTTCAGTGCAGCTGAAGAAGAATTAGCATTGGACTTTCCATTAGCTTTATCCTTCTTCTTGTTGGCTTTTCCCTTTCCCTTGCCCTTTTGAACCATCAAAATGGGCTTAGCCTTCTTAAGGTTTTGCTCAGCAGTTCTCAACATGTTGAGCAATTCAGGGAGGGACTTGTCAAGGTCGTTCATGTTATAGTTCATGACGAACTGACTGTAGCTTTCAGGCAACGATTGCAAGACTACATCAATAGCCAACTCTTTCTGAAGAGCAAATCCCAAATTCTCAAGATTCTCAATGTACCCAATCATCTTGAGCACATGAGGACCCACGGGACTTCCCTCAGACATCTTGCACTGAAACAATGCCTTAGAGGTCTCAAACCTCTCATGCCTAGCTTGCTCTTGGAAAAGCATTTTGAGATGTTCGATCATATCGAACGCCCCCATGTTCTCATGTTGCTTCTGAAGCTCAGATTCCATGGTAATAAGCATGAGGCATGCAACATCCAAAGCATCATCAGAATGCCTCTTGTGAGCATCCCTTTCAGCTCTTGGAGCAGTGGCAGCAGGCTCATTCGGAATGGGCTGCTCTAGGACATAAGCCTTTCTCTCTTGTTTGAGGACTATCCTCAAGTTTCGGTACCATTTGAGAAAGTTGGTCCCATTCAGTTTTTCCTTCTCAAGGATCGATCGCAACGAAAGTGTCGATGTGTTTTGTGCCATGGTTATCTACAACAGTAAATATGCAGTGTAAGAGTCATGTATTTTAATTCATTTAATAAGGACTTTTATTAAACGATACTCCCACTATTTTCCTCAAAATAATAACCCTCGATATTATTTCGGAACACCTCGGCGCTAAGGTATTCTAGTGGGCCAAGATCCATATTTGACCACAACCTGAGTCAGCTTTGGCTTTTCTCTCAAGTTACAGCTATTTAGGTAGGCAACTCCTTGCCAATTGCATCTTATGCAACTCTTGGATAGTTGGGTGAACAACACTTGTCCAAGCTCATCTCATGAGCTTAAGCCCAACTCTATGCCTCTAAGTCCCTAATCCTATTAGGATGACTTAGTTAAGTCGAGACCCAAAGTTAGCAATTTGGATATCACTATTATCCCATCGCGCCTTACCAAGATGAACATAGGTGCTTTGCTTTGGCAAACCCACCTAATGTTGATCAAAGTCTTGACGAGTGCCAACATTTGGAAGGCATCACATTTAATGACTTAATATTTGTTTGAGGGATTTTTTTTTTTTGATCTCACCAATTTGTTATCTCCGGTTGTCAACAAGAGAAGGCACGACTCGCAGGCCGTATTTACAAGTACAACCAATCAAGGGCTATAACCATGCACCATGCTTCAAACACCAATCAGCATATCATGTCAAATCTCATTCAACAAAGATGCATGCCAATTTTCGCGTGTTGATTAACCAATTTTTATTTATGTGGCGCTTCGCATATGGCGGTCCCGCTGGCCTGTCAGTGGGCGGTGGTTCCGCTGACCGGTCAGCGGACGAGGTCAAGGGGAGCCGCCCTTGCGGGGGGCGTGGGGGGCAGCGCCCCCCTGCGCAAAAAATTTTCTTACAATTGCTTAGCCCGAAATCTTGTATTTTGAGAAAGTAGGCACCCGAGACTCCTCCATTCGAGCCACCAAAAATACCTTACTTTCGGTGCCCGAATAGGCCGAATCCGAACAAAGCTAGGGTTTTTGCAACTATTGCAAGAATCCTAATCCATATAGGTATCTCATACCTATCAATTTCAGGTTAATCTCATTAACCAATTAGTGTCGTTTCTTCATATATGTCATATGTTCATTACAAGTTCTGGTTTCATGCATTATGAATCAATCTAATTAATCATGGCCGAAAAGCAACCGAACACATAGCATCATGCGATTCAACACTCAATCCCGATTTAGGGTTTCACCAGTAGCTCTGATACCACTGATGGGTTTCGGGAGCCAAATAGCGCAGCAGAATTTAACCGAAACCCTCCAGGATCCAAGTGAAACGGGGTAAACCGGGTGTTCAAAAATTTTCATACCTAATTTTCGGTTGAGATCTCTCACTCAACTGTAGAGTTGAATCACAAAACCTGAACAGTTGACGTGTTCAAGCTCTCTATGGTATCCACACGAGCCTCTCGGGATCACCACGCTTCCACCACGTCCCGGCAGATGCGTTTCTCTTGCGCTCGCAGTGCTAGCTTGCGTCCTCCAAGGAATTGCAAGAGAAGAGTGTGGCTGTCCTTTTTGGAGGCTAGGGCAAGGAGACCTGCGAATTTCTCACTAAAAGTTGTATTTATAGTGAGACTCAACTTCCAGGCCTAATGGGTTTCAAAGCCCTAATCCAATTAGGCTTTAATTTCGGGCTTAATAATGGCTTAACTATTGGGCCCATTATTAATATGAAATTATTGTGAAACCAAAACCCAAATTATTAGCCCATGCACTCTAATGATCCAAATAGCTCTATGTGTGCGACCCAATAGGCTCTTACCACGTTGGCAATGATCATAAATCACATTTATGATCATAAGCAATGAGCGGTGTCTAGCAACACATCATTGCTACCCAAGTGACAAGATTGTTGATGATTCGACTAAACCTTTATGATCATCACCGATATATGCCATTGTCCCTTTGTCCAAGATATCAAGACTAAGCACGAGACATGGAATGGTCACTATCATGCTTCTGCTGTGTAAGGGGCATTATCAGTGGATCAGCAATGTTGCTATCTGTCGAAGTCCTACATATACTTACATCACCCCTCTCGATGATCTCCGTATTGAGATGATAGCGCGGAGTATGTGTTTGGATCGCTGGTGAGATCGAGGTTCCTTAGCCTGTGCGATTGCTCCATTGTTGTCACAATAGAGCTCTATCGGGCCGGTAATGTTGGAACCACTCCAAGTTCAGTGATGAACTTCTTGATCCAAACTGCCTCCTTCGCAGCATTAGAGGCGGCAATGTACTCAGATTCTGTTGTAGAGTCAGCTACTGTCTCTTACTTTGAACTCTTCCAGTTGACAGCACCACCACCAATACAAAACACATAACCAGATTGCGATCTAAAATCATCCTTATCAGATTGGAAGCTTGCATCGATGTAACCCCTTACAACGAGCTCATCTTCACCTCCAAAGACCAAGAATACATCCTTAGTCTTTCGTAAGTACTTAAGGATGTTCTCAACAGCTGTCCAGTGACCCTCAAGTATTAACTTGCCAATACCTATCACCCATAAAAAGGTCAAAGACTTGGTTAAGCATGATCTCTTTTAGCACTAAGTTATACCTTTACACTTGACTATGCTCAAGGACCTGGCTGCGAGGTTGGAAGTGCTCGTCAACTAACAACTCAAGCAGACCTTGCCAAACAGATGCGACATTTTAGGGAACGATCCCTATTGGAATCTTGGCGGGACGAGGAGGAAGAGAAAGAATGATTGCCTTCTCTTTGTACGATGCCCTTCCTCCCCTTATCTACTTTTGGCATGCCACTGAAGCATTGGTGACCACAACAGGGGTAGGACCGAGGCCTTTCCCCACTTCTCTAGAGGGGTTCGATGAAAAGATCCACGATTAGCACAAAAATAGTATCGAGTTAACAAAACCAATGTTGCTGAAGGAAAAATTCTCTATGAAAATCCTACCATCGCCACTGCCTCTAGAGGCATTGACCGCAATTGGCGCCGCGGGGCGTAACCATTCCTAGACTAGCTGAGTCTTTGGTGGAGACTAAAAAAGATCCAGCAACAGAGTAGTTAACTTGGCGGGCATAGCCCTCAAGGACTTCTGAACCACCCCAATGGTGTAGGTTGTTTTTTTTTTTAAGGATAGGGATCTTCTAAGCATAAACCAGGGCATCAACAATGCTCTTATGCCTCTTCATGTATTCCTCGGAATCACTACTCATCCCTATAAGAAAGAAACAAAAGGTTAGGACTAGTTTAAGGCATGAACATTAAGTAAAATATGATGCCTACAAAGAGTACAACTCTTGGTATCTAGGGGGACCCACTAAGCCCCAAACATAATCTTGAAGGCCTCCACTAGATGCCCCTCCTAACCCTTTTCCCAGTTGGAGGGATTCCTTACATTAGGGAAACTCCAATAGGCCTTACTGATCCCTGCGCATCAGAGTGTTGGCTGATTAAGATACTTGTAGTGAATGCAGAATAACTCCAAAAAATTGTTATTCCCTGCTACCAATTCTAACCATGTGACCAAGTCAACGTAAGAATGATGGCCCTTGGATCCCTCGGAGCCCTTGTATATAAGCAACCACGGAACCAAGCTTTGTTGCATAATGCTAGCAAACTTATAAGGAAATCCCCACTCCTGCTCCCTTAAGGTGAAAAAAAAAAAGCATTCTTTCCACCCTGCCCATGAGTCCATACAAAGCCAAAAGACTTGTTTCCTTCTCTGTTGATGGAGGCAATGTGGAAGAAGCTAGAGTTCTTTTTCAAGTTCAACATGTAAAATTGGACAAAAACCTCTAGTAGAGGGCTCACCATCGCCATCTCGTAGAAAACTCTGAACCCCTTAACATGCACAAATGAGTTTGGAGTCAGCTGTGATGGCTGCACATAGTAATGGTCACAAAACTACTCCACTAGCAGTTGAAAAGGAAAGTGGAGCCTCGTCTGAAGTTGTTGTATGGAGACTATAAGTGCATCAGTTTTTTTGTCACCATTTGGGTAGCCCCCATCCTTTAGAGCCTGATCACAAGATAGGGCAACCACAATGTCGTTTGGCTAGTAATACCACCATAAGTTTGCCGCTAGAGTTATGTCACTATGCTTTGTCACAACACCCCTTAGATCCTTCAAATTTGGAGAAAATGGCATCCTAAGTGAATCAACCTCACTGGCAATAACCCTAGTTGATGATTTCAAAGACGCCTTCTAGAAAAACCATTGCACAATAGAGAGGTAAAAAGAAAAAAAATAGGAAAAGACTCATTACCTGATTGTAGAAAGCTTGATTGGAAGGAGATTTAGCAGTAAAAATAGTGAACAACAGCAAGGAGGAGAAAGGAAAAGTACAGAGCAAGAGGGCAGTCAAATGGTAAAATAAGAGAGTGAAAAAACCCTACCATTGATATAAGAAAGCCCATGACCTTCGGGTTGCCTATTTGAAACTGCAATTATAATCATTGTGGATTTTTTGCCCACTAAGAAGAAGATGAGTGGCCATAAATACTTGTTAATGATGGTCATGCCTCGTCATTTGTTTCAGAGGTATTAAATAGATGCCGCATCATCTTCTTTCTTGACCTTTGGGCTTGCCACACACAACAATAACATAGGATGAAAGGGGCAAGAGACATAAATGATGATGTTTTAATAACTTCTTCATAAAGCAGCCCAAAGACACATCACACCCCTCCTGATAAAACGATGATGAATAAGGCATAACTGAACACCAAGAGAAAGGGATTGTACCCCCTTTAACACACAAGGATGGCCCTTCGAGTTGACACTGTCTAAGAAAATGTAAGGTGCTGGCCTACGCTTATAGGGAGGGGGTATGTGATGTGACAATATTAGTCATGTTTTCTATATGTTTTCCCCTATATTTGCTTGTCTTTTGTTGTGTTTAAGCGAGGATATGGTACCTAATTGGTTCATACCTAATTTTCAGGTCATATTTCAGTTTCATTTGAGTTTGAAAGGACTTTTGTAAAGTTTTGGAGCTGAATTACAAGTTTTGGCGAAGTTTTGGAGTAGACACATCCTGTTACATGCCCATGTAGTGCCTTACACTCCCGACAACTGGCCCGTGTCTGCCTACACGCCTATGTTCCTAACCGTGTCATTAAAGTTTGTTACTTTTACATTCCAAGTGTCAAACACGATCTTAAACATGCCTCGTGTAAGATAACTGTGTTTACCTAAACACGTCCACCTTATATCCTGTGTTTACATGCTATTAGGGTTTCTTAAGTTATTTTTAAGGTTTTCAAGCATGTAAACTGCATAAATGATCCCTAACATTTAACTATTGTTTCATTTTAGTCCATAACTTATTGAATGATCTATTTTGGTCCTAAACCTATTAAAAAGTTTCATTTTGGTCCTAAATCTATTGAAAACATTTCATTTTGGTCCTCATCAGATGAAATATGTTAACTTAAAATATTATTTTGATCAAAAAATTTTAGATAATAATTTAAACAATCTAGTAACTATCTTATGATAAATTGAATTTGTATAATCATTTTTTATAGCTAGTAAAAAATTCAAATCATTTTTTTTTCTATAAATTAAACTTACTTTATTCAAAAATAAAAAGATACTAATTTAAATTATCTATTTGTTATTAACAAAATATTAAACTATTTAAATTTATTGGAAGATAGTTACTGAACATTTAAATTAGAATTTCAAAAGTTTATGTGAAATAGTTATTCTAAGTTAATAAATTTCATTTAGTGATCGACCAAAATAAAATAATTTTAACAAGTTTAGGACCAAAATAGAATATTTAGTGGATTAAGGGCTAAAATGAAATGAAAATTAAATTTTAGGGACTGTTTATGCAGTTTACTCATGTTCAAGGAGAACAAGTATAGAGGGTGCTTAAAGGCAGCCAAGGGCTACTTGAGAAGAATATAAGGTAGAAAATACACAGAAAAAATAGACTTTTTGCTAGAGAGAGGTTATTAGGGGCAGTTATGATGATCGACACCATTTTATGAACTCTAGCTCAAAGATTTCTTGCAGAAGAAGAAAGTTAGTCATAGATAATTCTTTTCTTAGTTTTCTTTTGATTCTGTTGTGTTTATTTTATGGCATTATGAGCTAAACTTTTCCTACTCATGCTTAGAGTTGATGAACCCTTGGATGTTTTTGTGATTATGATTGCTTTTTTGGTTTATCATGATTATGTGTTTTCTCACAATTTATCCATTGTTCTTTCATGCATTGATTAATAGCAGCTAGGCTATTAATTCAATGTGGGATGATAAACATGTGTCAGGTAGTATCCAGCATGTTTGCTATGGATCATTATTGGATAAAAGGGATAATATCATAATCAGGAGTAATAAGTGTGATATAATACCTCCGAACTAGGGTGAAACTTAGTAGTAGGTCATAGTACTTGTAATGCATTCTTAGGAAGTGCGGTAAACCTAAATACTATATCGGTGACTTAAGAATAGAGTTAGTGTAATGAGAATAATAGGGAGCTAATCTACATTAGGTAGTATTGCATGGTTGAAGTCAATCGCAATCATGTTAAACTAAAGTAAAAGCAACACAAAAGAATTTTGAGGGGAATTCGATTTTAAGTATGAGATTTCTTATTGTTGATTGTCTTAATTGTTTTCCACTGCTAATCAATAGTTAATTAGTTTATTTCACTACATTAGTTTAGTTAGTTAATTCATAGTAATAGTTAAATAAACTATTTTAATTTTTAGTTAGATAATAAAGAGAAGAAAAGTAAAGTAGACAACCTTCATGCTTGGAAAAATGATCTTGGTACTTACCACTACTATACTAATTTGCTCATATTTAGTGATGTTTTCTATAGGTTTTTCCCTTGTATTTGCTTATCTTTCATTGTGTTTTTGCTAGTATATGGTGCTTAATTAGTTTATATTTTTTTTTGTCATATTTCAAATTTATGTGAGTTAGGAAGGATTTTGTAAAGTTTTGGAGATAAATTGCAAGTTATTTTGAACTCTTGGACGTTACATGCCCTTATACATGGCCATGTAGTGCCTTACAGGCCAATGTTCAAAACTAAGTTAAAATAAGAGAAAAAAGTCTAGATGTGGAACATCACCTGTTATATGGCCATGTATCAACCCGTGTTTGCCCAAATTTTAGGATTTCTTAGGTTGATTCAGAGAAGAAAGAAATAGGGGAGACGATGTGGAAAAAAGACAAAAAAAAAAGATAGGATTTCATGGAGGAAGGCTACTAGAGGCAATTCTGATGATTAATACTGTTTTATGGGTGCAAGATTAGAGATTTCTTGGAGAAGAAGAAATTTAGCCATGAATTATTCTTTTCTTAGTTTTTTTTATTCTTTAGTGTTTATTTTATAACACTATGAGATAAACTTTCCTACTTATGTTTAGAGTAGATGAACATTATGATCATTTTGTGATCATGATTATTTCTATTTTAATATGATTATGTGTTTTTTTTTGCAATTTATCCAACAATCTTTGTTGCATTGATTTACAGTAGTTAGCCTATTAATTCAATGTGGGATGATGAACAAGCATCAAGTAGTATTTGGTATATTTGTTATGGATCACCACTGGATAAAAGGAATATTACATTAACCGAGAGTAATAGGTGTGATATAATACCTCTAAACTAGGCTAAAAAATAGTAGTGGGTTGTAGGACCTGTAATGCGTTCTTAGGAAGTGCGATAAGCCTAGATACCTTATTAGTGACTTAAGAAAAAGGTTAGTGTAACAGGAATAATAGGAAGCTAATATACATTAGGTAGTACTCCACAGTTCAAGTTAATCGCAATCCCTTTAAACAAGAGTAAAAGAAATACAAAGGAAGTTTTATGGGAATGAGGTTTCTAATTGTTAATTGTTTTGATTGTTTAGGGCTCCCTGCCAATAGTTAGTAGTTTATTTTTCTGTATTAGTTTAGTTTCGTTAATTCATAGTAGTTAGTTCAATGAATACTTTTAATTACTGGTTAGATAATAAGGAGATGTTGAGTATAGTAGACAAGCATCATTCCTTGGGAAAAATGATCTTTGTATTTGCCACTGCTTTACTTGATGATAAGTACAATTGCCTGTGAGTTCACATATTTGTTTAAGTATAAAGAGATTTGACACATCAACCCTATTACTAGTGTAGTGGGAAAGGTTTGTTGTGAACTACAAAAACACCATACACTTTGATAATAGATGTGCTTGCCTATGAGTTCACATATTTTTTAGTTTAGAGAGATTTGATGCATCCACATTTTTCATTAATATAATGGAAATGTTTGCTGTGAATTATGAACACACCAAGTTTTCTGGCACCTTTGTTGAGGAACATTTGTTGAGTTTGCTACTTCAAAAATTTATCTTTATTAAATAGTGATTACTTTATTGTAGTATTTTTCTTTGTATTTTTAGTTGTTTTTAGTTTATTGGCATCTTCTCTTTTTCTTGTAGGCATTTTGGTGTATGATTTGTAGCCATCCCGATGAAGTTGTCAAAATGGATCTAGAAATTGAAAGAACCTTAAGGAAACTGTTATCTTCAAAGGGTACCAAGTTGAAATAATCACATTTTGAGGTGGAGCAACATGGAGAGAATCAGGAAAGATTAATTATGGAAGATCAAAATCAATCAAGGACTATATTGAAATATGCTAAACCTTTTCTTGAAGGAACAAAATAAAGTACTGTTAGATCTCTTGTCAATGTCAATAATTTTGAAATCAAGCCGAATATCATTCAGATGGTGCAAAATTGTGTTCAGTTCAATGGCTTGGCAGATGAAAATCCTAATGCTCATGTTGATAGCCGAAGGGCTATCACTCATGGGACCTTCACACTAGTGGACCTGACACCACCCTCAGAAAGCTATATGACCAACCTCAGAATTGGCCTTAGCACCACCCTCCAATGCTAACATAGCCGAACTTGGAAAAGGTGAATCACCACCCTCAGGTATTAGCCTAACCAATATTGGGAAAAAAAAATCTACCACTCTCGGTAAAAGAGATGCTTCCCAAACACTGTTTATGCCTCCAATAGACTTCCCCTAACCACCTTTAGAGGAAATTATACTTTCGAAGGGGTTTTAAGTCCTCGAAGGGTCCTAATGGAAAACGACATGCACATAATTTTAAGGGACCATTAGTAAGGAACCTCCTCACACCTTTAACCCCTTACCTAGACATAATCACCTATAAACAGCTAAGCACACCTTTCCTCGAGGCACGGACTGAACGTGAACAGATCCAGCCGACCACGTGTCCCAATCTACTTGACTAGGGAAAATGGCCTTCTCCCCAAAGCCTCCTATAAATACCTGGGAGGTTCTTAGGTAATACAATGGATGATAGCCCTTCCTTTCTACTTTCTACCCTTATCAACTTCTCTCTCGTATACTAACTTGGGCGTCAGAGGTCTCTCCCCAAAAAAACACTTCGGGGACCCTCTAACTCACATTCTTCAAGTGTTGCAGACTTCACTCAGGCAATGTATCTCTAGAGGTCAATTATGGCATACATTGAAGATTCCCTCGAGCATTATTTGGCACCGTCTGAAAGAAGTTCATGAAGGAATATATGGATGTCACATTTGATAGACACCCTTGCTGGAGTAATACTTCAGCAAGGATTTTTTTGGCCCTCCATAAGAAAAGATGCTCGGCAATTTGTCAAACGATGCATAAAGTGTAAACGACATGTGCCCATCCAAAGGGCACCATCAGAAATAATAACTTCGACAAACTACCCTTTCCCCTTTGCCGTAAATGGAATTGACCTCATTGGTCTCTTCCTTACAGCTACACGAGGTGTTAAGTACTAGATCATTGTAGTAGACTACTTTACTAATTGGATTGAGGCAGAACCCTTGGAAACAATTTCAGCCAAAGATATTCAAAAATTCATCTGGAAAAACATCATATGCAAATTTGGTTGTCTAAGGGTGATAGTAGCAGACAATGGTTCTCAATTCATCGATAGAAGGTTCCAGGAATTTGCCACCAACCTTAGGGTGAAACTACACTTCATCCTGGTGGCCCATCCTCAGAGTAATGGACAAGTTAAAGTGTCCAACAAAACATTAAAAGATGGCCTAAAAAAAGGCTGAGTGAGGCCAAGGGAAAATGGCCCGGTGAACTGCCCAGCGTACTATGGTGCTACCAAACAACCCTTGGAAGAGCTATCGGGGAAGTTTCTTTTTCACTTGTGTTCAGAATAGAGGCTCTTATCCTTGTTAAATTTTTAAAGCCTTCCATTAGAATGTAGGTATTCAACAAAGAAGGTAATAACCTCAACTTAAGGACCAAACTTGACATCGTTGACGAACATAAGGAGATGGCCAAACTGAGAAGAAAAGCTTTCCAGTAAAGGGTAGGCATCGCAATGAACTTGAAGGTCAAACCTAAAAGAATAAAGGTAGGTAAAGTCCTGCTAAAGTCCATATGCAGAATTTGGGAAAATAGGGCATACTTGTCGAAGATGGTATAGACAGGGGAAATGGTGATGTTGAGAAAGTAGAAACTGAGGACATAGAGTTAGTCCCTGGCCAGAGTGCTTGAATTGAGAAAAAAAATTGGCAAAAGGAGAAAAAGAAAGACTTGTATCCCTTATATGAATGAACAAAGATCTATTTACTTATCCCTTGAAGGATACGCCCAGAATAGATCCGGGTATAATCTAGCATAGTCTTAAAATATGTCCTGAGGCAAGGCCTATTGGCAGAAAAAGCATAGCATCTCGACACCTAAGAACAACTTCATAAAAAAAGAAATCCAATGACTACTAGAAGTCAGTATAATAAGGGAAGTCAATTACACTAATTGGCTCAGTAACATCGTTGTTGCTACCAAGGAAGGGAGTGATAAGCTCTGAATGTGCATCAACTTCAAAAATGTCAAAGATGCTTGTCCTAAGGACTCATATCCTCTACTTTCAATAGACCAACTGGTAGACTCCACTACCAAATATGGGCTATTGAGTTTCCCCAACACATTTAGTGGGTATCACCAAGTTCACATGAACCTTGAAGATGAGGAAAAACTACATTCATTACTGATTTTGGGATGTATTATTACGTTAGAATGCCCTTCAGACTGAAGAATGCAGGAGCCACATATTAGAGGTTGATGAACAGAGTGTTTGACTCCTAGATTGGGAAAAACATGGAAGTATATGTCGATGATATGATAGTTAAAAGCAAAGTACCCAACAATCATATCATGGACTTACAGGAAACCTTCCTGCAACTTTGGAAATTCAAAATCCATCTCAACCCTGAGAACTGTGTTTTTGGGGTAACAATCGGCAAATTCCTTGGCTTTATGGTATTTGAGAAAAGCATAGACACCAATCTAGGAAAAGTCAAGACGTTGCTCGAATTCTGATCTCCTACAACCATCAAAGACATACAAAGGCTTATTGGAAGAATAATGGCACTTAGTAGATTCATTTCTAGATATGGGGATTGGTGCCAACCCTTCTTCAAGGTGCTCACCAAAGCAGCAAAAAGTGAAGTTAGGCCTAGAGTTGAAGAACACCCTTGGATTGAAAAATGTAAAAAGGCTTGGGATAACCTTAAGGATTACTTATCCCACTTACCAACACTTTGGCAACCAAGGGAAGGGCAATCCCTCATCCTCTACCTTGCGGTCAGTGAAAAAGCCATCAGCTTAATACTCATCAGAGAGGATGAAGGAAAATAATGGCCAGTATACTATGTTAGTAAGTCTTTACATGGTGCTGAGGTTAAGTATCCAACATTGCAGAAAGCCATCTATGCCTTAGTTATGGCAACCAGAAAACTTCGACCTTGCTTCCAAGGACACTCCATTACGGTCCGAAGTAACCTATCCCTCCGGGATATCATAAAGAAGGTGGACCATTCGGGCCGATTGTCAAAATGGTACATTAAGCTTGGTGAGTATGACATTACATATGAACTAAGGAAGGTGATTAAATCTCAAGCCTTGGTGATTTTCTTGCCAAATTACTTGAAATCGAGGATTTGTCGAGTAACCTCGGTGATGAGCAACCAAAATGGGACCTCTTCATATATGGTGCTTTATGGTCAGAACACCAAGGTGCGAGAGTAATACTCCGAGGACCCGAAGGTATGGAAAGGGCTATCAAATTCGGATTCCATGTAACCAATAACATTGCCGAATACGAGGCTCTCATAGCAGGCTTACGATTGGCAAAAAAAGTTGGTGTAAAAAATTGAAAGGCTTATAGTGATTCATAGCTAGTGGTTTGATAAACAATGGGGGAATACAGGACGAATGACACTAACTTGGTGAAATAACATAACCTCGTAAAAAAGCTAATCCAAGAATTCAGCAAGGTACAAATAGAAAAGGTACTGCAGAAACAAAACATGGAAGCAGATATATTAGCAAAGTCAAAACAGTCCACCGAAGTACTTGATTCTCCAAGCACAACCATAATGGCACTTATGACCTCGGAGAAAGGGTGGAAGGATCCTATAAGAGAATATTTGGCAAATTCCTCCTTATCTAAAGACCCTCAGGAAGCGGTGAAGGTGCGAAGTTGGTTAAGAAGGTACTTCATTGTTATGGCTCTCCTAATGGAAAGCTAATTTGGAACCTTATTTCAAGTTCACATAGCAGGAATAGGTATGTTGGGCAAAGTTTACTAAGTTTCGAGAAATTTAAGGCACCAAATGAGGTTCAGGGGCAAAATGGTAATTCTGCATCCTGAAGAGTCGAGCTGATTCCCGAGAGTGAAGAATGAGTTTTTAAATCCTAGCTTCTACTTTTAACTCAAGTTTAGTTCAAATAAACAAGATTTGACCAAGGTTGATTAATGTTACCTACATGAGGGGACTTATTTATAACTTTTTAAATAGTTTGGTGGCTTGGGATTTAAAAGAGCATATAAGTTGGTAAAGGAGAGGGATGGCTGCCATTTGCTTCCTAAACTCGAGCTCATCCTTCTCTTTACCAATTCTCCATCAATTCAAGCTTGAAATCAAAAGATTTTCATGGAAATGGAAGCCACCAAGGGTGTTTATGCCAAAAGGAGCTTGTTCCATGTAGAATTTCAAGTTTTTGGAGATTGGAACTGTGTTTTCCACATCCCCTATTTTTGATGCAAGGTAACTTGTGATTTCTTGTTTATTTCTTATTTAGGAAGTGATTAGAAGCTTGGGTTTTGGTTAGAAGTTAGTAATTTGGTGTTTTATGCCTTTGTTTGCTTAGAACCTAGGTAGACTTTGAAGAACTCAATGTTTTGGTGGAAGAGTGGAGTGATTCTTGCTTGTGGATTGAAACTAAGGTAAGGCAGTATGTTTTCAAGCTTGATTAACGCTATTGGATAGAGTTTGCTTGATGAAATCAAGTCATTTTGGCAATAGCATTAGTTAGTGGTCTAGTTTAATCATGGTGGACTAGTGTATTTGGCTTGATTGGAATGATGTTATAATGCATCATAGGAAGGCTTTTGATGGTTAGTTGTTGACTGTACAACGTGTAGTACACGTATGTAAATTTTGATGGCTATCCATGCATGTTTGATATATTTGGAAAGTGTTCAAAGTTCATAGTAGCAAAATAGGAAACTTTTTGGGCATTTTTGCAGGATTGGTGATGCATCGCCAATTAGTACCAATTCCCACAATGTGTCACCAATACCTCAAAAATAGGCAACATGTCGACAACTTGCCTCATTGCCGCGACAACGTTGACACCTAGTTTTGTTTTCTTCATAACTTTTCACTCGGGTGTCTTATTGAGGTGATTCCATATTCCCTACAAAGTTAAGAAGGAGTACTATCACCTCCATGCCTTCACTACACTTAAAATGGCCTAGTTTTAAAGTTATTTCAACTCAAAGTGAAGGTAAGTTTTAAAGGCAAATATGGTCACAATGAGTACCATTAGTTGGGTGCAAGGTTTAGTACCATCAAAAGCCTAGTTGAGACTTTCGATTTGAGGCTTCAGTGTGAAAACTTTAGTGCATGTAGTTGGCTTTCCAAAGAACCTAGTAAATGAGTCCAGCCATGATCATTGCCACTCCACTAGTGTGAACCAAGTAATGGTGGATAGAGGAGCACCATGGATGAAGGCTTAGTGCACTTGTTGCCTAGCCAAGCTATGCCTTGAGGCACAAGTGAAAGCCTAGTGCATCCTTTATAGGTTTAATGGGTGGAGGCTTAGTACACAAATGACCTAGTCAAGTCTAAGGACTTGGGGCACTATGTGGAGGCCTATTACACCTAGCGGATTTCTTACGGCGCAAGCAATGAGCATCCACCATGTTCACCTGCACAACCACTAAGGGAAGGCTACATTATTGTGTTAGTCAGTAAGCTAAGGCTTACTAGGAGCGAGTTAGTGGCCAGAACTCACTAGGCACAGTGTGATGCCCCATAAGGAGCGCTAGGAAGAGAAGAGGTCCCAAGGGACCTAGGTATATGCATATATTAGACCCTCAGGCTGTAAGTGCGCATAGTAGGTTTCATATCCTTGTTTATATGGAGTCCTCATGATTTTTCTTGCAAGTTGAAGACCCCTTATTAAGAATCTTTGATTCTCACTCCCTTACTTTTTGTTGTGCAGTTTTAGGCGTCATTGAGCCAGCAACTGTTGAGGGTTGTTGAGCTAGGCTTGTGAGTAGGTATTTGGTTTATTTAAATCTTTATAATTCTAGTTTGTGGTTTGCTTGTTGGTTAAGTTATGGTACTAACTACAGTCATCTTTTTGGCCTACAGAGGCTAGTGAAGCACAAGGGAAGGCTTTCAAAGCTTGCCACTAGGAATTTGCTCTAAGGTGGAAGCTTGGTTCTAGATCTTAATATAGTCATTTAGTGTATAGTTCTCATACACTAGTTTGCCTCCAATGGTCATGTATGAGTAGTCTACTTTAGAGTCACTCTTGGGTGCGACCATCGTCTACTTTTGTTTGGATGCTTGCACACAATTGATTATGTGTAGTTAATTCCACTTAAATGCTTTGATTGCTTTAACAGTTTTGATAATTGTTTTTATCAAAATATGCCTTAGCAATGTTTTAAGTATTGTTTCTTTATTTTATTGATTAGGTCAAAGCATAAACTCATGCATGATTGCATAGTAGAATTAAATAACAAGAGGTAGAAAGGTTTTAACTAGTGCACACATAATCAATTAGCCAATTGCAACTACTGTGGGACAAGTTCCCGTAGGCTTCCCAGGCAGGCCATGAAAGGTCGTGTCATTCATGATTGGGGAAGAGTTGTACCAATAGGGGTACTCAAATCCCCTATAAAGGTGCGTCAACAATAAGGATGCCAAAGTAGTACTAAAAGAAGTTCATGAAGGAATATGTGGATCACAGATTGAAACAAACACCTTAGCTAAAAAACTACTTCAGCAAGGATATTTTTGGCCTTCCATAAAAAAAGATGCCCAACAGTTTGTGAAATGATGTGTAAAGTGTCAACGACATACGCCTATCTAAAGGGCACCTTTAGAAGCAATAACTTTGGAAAATTACCCTTGCCCCTTCGCCATATGGGGAATTGACCTTATTGGTCCCCTCCCTACGGCTTTAGGAGGTGTTAAGTACTACATCATTGCAGTAGACTACTTTACTAAGTTGATTGAGGTAGAACCCTTGGCAAAAATTTTGGCCAAAAATATTTATAAATTTGTCTGGAAGAACAACGTGTGTAGATTCGATTGTCCGAGGGTGTTAGTAGTAGATAATGGTTTCCAATTCATTAATAGAGGGTTCTAGGAATTTGCCACCAACCTCGGGGTGAAACTGCACTTTGTGTCATTGGCCCATCCTCAGAGTAATGAGCAAGTTGAAGTGTCCAACAGAACATTAAAAGATGGCCTAAAAAAGTGGTTGAATAAGGCCAAGGGAAAATGGCCTGGTGAACTCCTGAGTGTACTATGGAGCTACTGAATAACCCTAGAAAAGCTATGGGGGAAACCTTTTTTGCACTTGTGTTCGGAAATGAGGCTCTTATCCCAGTTAAAATTTTAAAGCCTTCCATTAGAATATAGGTATTTGACGAAAAAAGTAATAACCTCAGCTTAAGGACCAAACTTGACATGGTTCACGAACATAGGGAGATGACCAAACTGAGAAGAAAAGCTTTCCAACAAAAGGTAGCCATCGCAACAAACTTGAGGGTCAAGCCTAAAGGGATAAAGGTAGGGGACCTAGTTCTCCGAAAGGCTGAACTGGAAGCCCAAAAACCATCTCATGGTGTACTTCGGGCAAATTGGGAAGGATATTATTTGGTCATAGACGACGTTCGCCCTAGAGTCTACAAACTCAGAAATGCCAAAGGAGAGGAACTGAAGAAACATGGCATTCAGATTCTTTGAAAAAATTCTACACTTAAGAATTTTCTAAGTACTTAGAAATTTTCTAAAGAACATTGTGCTTACAAGAAATTCTCTAAAAGTTAAGGGAAATTTTCAAAGTTGTACAAATACCCAACAAGTGTAAATTTTCCAAAAAAATGTTGTACGAATGCCAAAGATTATTCCAAAACACAAACAAATTTTCACTACCTAAAATTGCTGAAAGTGGTATCCATGCTGAAGATGGTGAAGAGGGCATATGCTGAGGATGCCACTCTTGGCATTGGCTAAAAATGGTAGACTTAGCCAAACATCTTTAGGAAAAAATGATGGTGGCTCCATTTATCGAATATACGGACAAACGAGTCATTAGCCGAAAGTGCTATCCAAATGTTTTGTCAAAGTTGATAAGTATAAACACTTAATCAAAAATTGGAAAACATGTTCACTGAGGATGGTGATGCCACCGAAGATGGTGCATGTTTTCACTGAAAATGGTGAAAATGCCAAACGTTGCTAAATGACTTAATGTACCAATGCTTCTTGTGGACTTAGCCAAAATTTTGAACATGAATTGGGAAACAAAAGGCACTTTATTAAATAAGGGGAAGAAGAGTATTAAAAAAAAACTATGGCTCTTCGGCATCATTGCTAGACTCTTTAGCGCTTTATCGTCATCAGCAGCTACTATCTTAGGAGAAAGTGAGGGAAAGTTCAAGTACTCGACCTTCGACCATTTCAAAGAAAGGCCTTCAAGAATGTCGAGTACCTGAAGAAAGGAAATGTCTAGGTCTGGATAGTGTGAAAGTACTTGGTGCCGAACAAGGTAGAAGCCACCTTGGAATGAAGTCTTTGTTGCCTCAATAGCCTCTGCCTTCTGTGCCTTCAAGTCCTTCACTTTCTTCTTCAAAGCCTCTATTTCCTTCTGTTTCTTCTTCTTCTTCTTTTCTTCCACTTATTCAGCTGGTCAACCTCAGCACTAAATTTGGAATTAATTCCAAAGGCCTTAGTTAGGTCAGTCATCAGATCCTCCCATTCTGTTTAAAGAGCATCCATTAGTGAAGTCTGCTCTATCAGCTTTGCTCTGAGGTCAGAAACCTTTGAAAAGTAATCTTCAAAGAACTCCTTCTTGCTCTCTATCACCTCTTGGCAAAGCTTCGCCACCTCTTCCTTGGCAATTTTACTAAGTTCACTATACTTGACACAACAGTTCATGAAGATCTTTTTGGCCTTAGCCAAATTTTCTTCCAATTGACTTCGCACTGAAGTCTGTTTTGCCGATCATGCTCAAAAGTAAGCCGCATAAGTGACCATCTATAAAATAAAGTACAAATGGTGAGACAGAAGTTTAGATACCAAAATTCTTGTAATTACCAAAAGGGATAAGTACCTATACTGCATACTTCGCCAGCCGAGCAGAGAGGATCTCTTCATTCGAACAAGAGTCCATCAGAGATTGGAGCATAGCGTTTGATAGCCAAAGTGCTATCACCCTTCAAACCCGTAAGCTCGGGCAAAGCACCACCCTCAAAAAGTCGGGCACCACCCTTGGAAAGTCGAGCACCACCCTTGGAAAGTCGAGCATTAACCACAAGGAACGCGAGCGCAGACTTCGGAAAAAAGGGGGTCTGGCCCCTTGAATATCCAACCTCGGTGATCCATCATCACCTCTGGAAGCGACAAGTACCAACTTTGAGAGTACGGTGCATCGCTATCCTCTGTAAGGTGATCAAACTGGCTTCGGAAGGAAAAGATTCACCACCTTCAGCAGGGAAGAACGTCCCCGAACGGGACCACCCTTGGCGAAGGGATTCCCGGATCACTGAAATAATCTTGAAAGAAAGCCCTCCTATTCCGAAGAGCTTTCTTCTACCGAAGGGATCTCAGGAGTACGGTAGGAACAATTAAGAAGCCTCTGACACACCGTACTCATATGGCCCCCAACACGCCGCCCTCAAACACGCTCTGCCACGCTGCCTTCAGACACGCTCTGACACACCATACTCGTACGGCCTAGGCTTTTGGCCAGGCAGCCTGTGGTCGGCTTGAAGTTCCCTCTCTGCCCGAAGGTACGGACTGCATCCAACCGAACATGTGTCACAATTTGGGCAGGCTATGGCCAACAAACTTCTCATGTTCACCTCCCTATAAATATTTGAGAAATGCCCTAGGTAAATTAATCGAAACTCCATAAAAAGAATCTTCTGGCTCTTTACTTATTCTCCGCCTTCAAACACTGACTTGGGCATCGGAGGCTCCTCTTCGGAAAAATACTCTGGGGACCTCCTAACCTCTGTTTTTCTAAGTCCTTGCAGTCTTTCTCACACCGGAGGTTCCTCATCCAGGCGTCCTCTCACCGAAAGTTCCTGCTTCGAGCTCACCATGTTGCACAACGATGATGTCGGAGGGCATCAGCGTTGGTCATAATCGCCCTCACCATCTAGGGAACCATCTTGTGGCAATCTTCCGAGAACAAATCCATGTCCATGGTGAAAGTCCGGAAGGGCTCCCTTGGAACCCTATCTATGGTGATCTTCACATCCCGAATGGCCCGCTTTTAAGCATGCTCCATCATCCACTCGATCATTAGCAACTCCTCTACAAAGTCACACTGAAGTTCCCTTACCACATCATACCTTAACCATTCATCTATTAAGTCTAAATCCTAAAAAATCCAAAACTCATAGATGAAATGTTAAAGGATGAGCCTAGTAATGGAGGGACTTTAACATCCCTGACCTCTAAATCATTGACATCAAGAACCTTGATGGGCACCTTCTTCCCCTTTTTGTTTTCTTATGACCTGGGTCTGCTCGACTAAAAGAAGTCCCAAAGAAGCCCCAAATGTCTCCGCGGCTAAAAATGGGCTAACTAGGACAAAGAGAACGGCCACCTCGGGTAAGCCCTTGATGACTTTGGTCCTACCTTTGGGTAAAGTGGGAAGGTCACCTCCCTTGGACTTCTTTTAATTGCTCTCCCTTAAAGATTGCCCCATTTTTCTCTTTGGGGCCTTCTTCTTCTGTTCTCATTTCTTGGCTTCGCCAAGGAACAGACTCTTGTAGAATGCAACAGACTTGTCAGTCATTTCTACAAAGTAAAAACTATCAATGTAACTACAAAAATTCACTAACACTTGAAAAGTGACTTACTCTCTACAAGGGCCGCATAAGACAATACGCCCATAAGAAGTTGAACCAACGAGGACTTCTTTCCATTTATCGCTGACTTAGGCATATCCTTGTTAGTGATATGCTCCTTGTTGATGTCCAGCTCCCAAAGGACCTATTCAGCCATTAAGTTCCATCTAATTGGAAATGGGTAGAATGGCCATGAAGATGCCTGACCTTGCCAGTCAACCAACGCTAGAATATGACTATCAAACTGCTCGAACTAGGACTCCAGTTTAAGGGTCAGCAACTTTGACGGGTCCATCACATCAATTATCAAGGTCCCAGAAGCCCACTTTACTGGCAAATTCTTCCACTTCTCGGCTATTTCCATAAAAAGGTACTTATTCTATGACCATTGCCAGCTTTCCTTAGTGTCGAAGGTGAAAGTGAACTTCTTACACCCAGATCCTCGAAGGAGCAAGAAATAGAATCCCCCCCTTTAGGACGGGGTGGATTTTATAGTATTGCATGAAGAAAATAAAGTGTGACACTATTTTGAAAACCCCACACATGCACAAAAATCGTTGAAGTAGGAGTACAAGTTTGGCAGTATTTGGTTAACGCCTATGCCATAAAAGTGGCAGAAGTCCCTCACCATCTTCAATGAGGGATACCGACGACCCGCCTTTAGCTAGCACCTAAACACCATTACCTCTTTCTCCCAAGGATGATAGCTTGGTTCACCATGTTTGGGAACCCTAGTTTTAGCATATGAAGAGAGGTAAAATTTCATTTGCCACTTCACTACCTTCTCTAAAGTTACAGAACTCAAATGGCTATCTAGGGATCTCCAACCCTCTTTGGCTCCATGTACTTTAGTTCTTAATGATGCCATGAATCCTAGAGATCTACTCTCAGAAAGAAGAGAGGAAAGAAAATACAAAGGAAAAGCAACTTTGGCAGAAACTCACCTATTTGAAGTCCAAAGATGCTAGAAAACCACCGCTTACAGTTGCTAGAAATCATTCCACTACCAGAAACCACCACTAAGGAGGAAAGAAATCCAGCAAAGGAGAGTAGGAGAGTAAAGAATGAAGTGAGAAGTTTGGAACTTCTAAGACAAAGTGAGGATTATATATCCTAAATAGGGCAGATGAAAAGGTGCCATCTGTTAGCGAAGAAACATAACCGATGTAACAGTCAAGAAAGCTAGCCACTTATCTGGCATCATGTCTCACCAAACGCATAAAAAAAGGGCTCACCTCCTGATTTGTCAAGTCTACTTTACCCACGAATCAAGACAACAGGCCTATTCACTTAAAGATGACACAATCTTTAGAGATTGTGTACCTTGCAGATGGCAAGAAATAAAAACCTTGACACGGAAAATATCTCATATTTGCTGAAGGTGTTAGCTTTGGCAAGAAAAAAGATGGGCTTAAAGTAAAACCTCTTTGTTGAAGGTATAACTTCACGACAATGAAATCTTAAAGTAGAAACCTGCCCAAAGCTTGCTAAACGTGTAAGTTCAAAGTTTTTTGTGAAGCACTTTTTCAGCTCATAATCATCAAAAGTTCAACCTCGGTAAATGAAGGATCTTAAACTCATAAAGCCTAACCTTGCTAAAGGTAAAACTTTGAATAGCCCAAGCATACCAAAGGCATAACCCTGTCAAAAGAAGAGTCCACATTCGGCTAAGAAGGAACCTTGCACTCCAAAGGTGTAATTTCCAAAGTGCAATCTTCTCAGAAAAATCAACCTTCCCCAAGAGAATGCCTGGCATGCCGAAGATGTGACTTTGGCAAAAGAAGAAACAAATATTGGACTAACAGTAGTGATAGCTGAAGGGCTATCTTCCACATGACCTTCTTACTGGTAGACCTGACACCACCCTTTGTAAGTTCTATGAGTAACCTTGGGAGAATTCTCTATACCACCCTCAGAAATATATATGACCGACTCTGGGAAAAAGACTCTTTACTATCTTCAAAAGTGCATATTACCAACATCGGTAACGTAGGTCTATCATCCTCGACAGGAGAAATGCCTCCTAAAAATAATCCACACATCCGGAGGGCTTTCTCCAGTCACCTTCAGGGGAATTCCTTGTCTGAAGGGATCTTAGATCCTTGAATGGGTCTTAGGGAGAAACAACAAATATAGTTGAGAGATCTCTAACAGAAACCTCGCACATGCCCTTACCCTCTGAGCATAACCGCCTATGTCCAGCTATAAACACCTTTCTCTGAAGGTACGAACCGAATCTGGCCAAACACGTGTCTTGATCTACTAAGGCTGGGCACAATGGCCTCCTCTTCTTGGCCTCCTATAAATACTCGAGGGAGGCTCCCAGGTAAAAAAAAAAAAAGTATCCTCCTTTTCTGTTCTTTACTCTTAACTTCTAATGACTTCTCCCTTCACATACTGACTTGGGTGTCGGAGATCCCTCCCCCAGAAATACACTCTAGGGAGCTTCTAACCCTTGTTCTTCATGTGTTGCATCTCCTACTCAGGCAAAGGTCTACCAGAGGTTCAACATGTCCTCATCACAGATGTGCTAGAGCATCATTTGGCACCATCTGTGGGAACTCATTCCCAAATCACTATTGTGGAGACTCGGCAATCTAAGAACATTATTCGCCCTTCCTCGCGGCTGGCAAGCAATGATGAGAGGATGGTACTTTTATCCTGATGGAGAGAATTTTGGAAAGGTTAGATAAGGTGGAGAAATAGGTCTCTCGAAAACCAGTTTGGTCGAGGTTATCAGAGACCTTTATTGGAGATAAGTGCCCTTTATTAGGGCAATAGTGGAAGCCCCTATACCTAGGGACTTCCAGGTATCATGCTTGGAAATGTATGATGGAGGAAGCGACTCTCAGGCCTACTTAACAAAATACAGAATAAGCATGGTGTTGCACGAAGTCGATGAAGCCACCCTTTGTAAGTGCTTTGAGGTCACCTTATCCGGGCCAGCAACTACGTGGTACAACTCGTTGGTGACCGAGACCATAATGGGCTTCTAGGAACTATCTACCACCTTCACCCAACAATTCATAAGAAGCAGGCTGACGACGAAGATGCCCGTCCAAATGTTCGTTATAGTCAAAAAGTGTGGAGAGACTATTTTGGACTACATCGAGAGATTCAATAGAGAACCACTCAGTGTTTCATACTTCATCCCTGAAACTCATTGGGGCCTGGGACCATAATGGGCTTCCAGGAACTATCTACCGCCTTCACCCAACAATTCATAAGGAGCAGGCTGATGATGAAGATGCCCGTCCAAATGTTCGATATAGCCTAAAAGTGTGGAAATACCATTCAGGACTACATCGAGAGATTCAATAGAAAAGCACTCAGTGTTTCATACTTCATTCCTGAAATCCGAATCCTCGCAATGATCAAAGGGTTAAGGAAGGACTCGCAACTCTTCTATGAGTTCTCAAAAAATCCCTTTGATACCTTCGGTGAATTCTACCAGAGGGCAGAGCAACATATGACAGTTGAGGAACTGAGAATGGGAGGGCCGAAGTCTGATCATCTCTAGTTCGGAGACAATAGTCATCAACCTCGGTATCAATTTGAGGGAGGAGCCAAACCTCGAAAATCCAGGGGAAGAAAAACAATGATATTCACCCTCTTCAACATTTTGAGGATGAATATCCTTATGGCCTTGGAAAGGCAGGGAACTTCAATCAAATGTCCTAAGGCCATGACCTCGAACAATAGAAAGAACATGAAGAAGTACTGCCAATTTCACCGAGACCACACACATGATATTGAGAATTTCTTCTAATTGAGAAATTACATCAAGTTCTTAATCAAACAAGGTCAACTTTGGCACTACTTACAGATGCCCTCACTTAAGGCCCAAGAAAAAGTAGAAGATGAGAGAAAAGGAGAAGATGAGGAGTATTACTTCAACAAGTGTCGAACTAATAGGAGCCTCAGAAAACACCCACCACCTTCGGCTAGGGTTATCCAAACGATAACCATTGGACTACCATCGACTAAAAGAAAAGGGAAGGTGAAGGAGATCGCAAAGGAAAAGTTTGATAACCTAATGAACAAGCTAACTCTAAGTGATGGGTTAGTAGTGAAGCTCCTACATGACGATCCTCTCCTAATCATGGCAAGGATCAAAAACTGGGATGTGAAGAGGGTACTCATTGATGATGGCTCGAATGCCGATGTCTTATTCTCCCACATATAGCCAAGCTTGGGCCTCTCTGAGGGTGATCTTAAACTCGTGACCCCGCTCACCTTCAGTGTTGGTCCCTTGAAACTCCTAGTGCTCGGATGGATCGATCTGCCGTTGATGCTAAAGGGTACCTCGATCCAGACCAAGGAAGAACTCTTTGCTGCCACTATGACAAGGTTCATTGTCATAATTGTCCCATCTTCATATAATTCATCCTTGAAAGACAAACACAGGGCAACCTTCACATTCAACCAAATGTGAAATACTTGACTATCACGTTTGAGGCAAAGGAGGGTGATGCAGAAATAGTCACTAATCAAGCCGAAGTAAGGAAAGTGTTCATTAGAGCAAGATAGAATCCGGTGAAAGTTCACATACGAACTTTGGCAGTAAAGAGCATGACTGGTGAAGATGCAATAGGAAGGGAAATGAGTGATCTTGAAAAAATAGAAACAGAGGATGTAGAACTTGTCCTTGGTTGAAATACCTGAGTGGGGAAAAAACTAGCCGAAGGTGACAAGGAAAAACTTGTATCCCTTCTATTAATGAACAGAGATCTATTTGCTTACTCTTTGAAGGATATGCTTGAAGTAAACCCAGGTATAATTCAACACAACCTTAAAGTACACCCAGAGGTGAAGCCTATTCGATAGAAAAAGCATAGCCTCTTGGCACACAAGAATAACTTCGTTAAAATCGAAGTCCAACGACTAACGAAGACAGGCATAATAAGGGAGGTCAAGGACCCCGAATGGCTTAGTAACATTGTTATTGCCACAAAGGAAGGGAGCGATAATCTCCAAATGTGCATCGACTTTCAAAATATCAATGACATTTGTCCAAAGGACTTGTATCCTCTGCCATTAATAAACCAATTGGTAGACTCCACTGCCGAATATGGTCTACTTAGCTTCCTCAACACTTTTAGTGGATACCACCAGATTCGGATGGATGCCGAAGATGAGAAAAAACCCACATTTATTACCGAAGTCGGGACATACTGTTAGGTCATAATGCCTTTCGGTCTAAAAAATGCAGGAGCCATATATCAAAGACTGATGAACAGGGTGTTTGGTTCCCAAATTTGGAGAAATATGGAAGTATACATTGACGATATGATAGTTAAGAGTAAAATACCTAGTAGTCATATCATGGACTTGGTGGAAAACATTTCACCAACTTTGAAAATTTGGAATCCATCGTAACCCTGAAAAGTGCATGTTTGGGGTGACTGCTGGCAAATTCATTAGGTTTATGGTATCTGAAAGAGGTATTGATGCCAATCTAGAAAAGGTTAAGGCTCTATTGGGATTTCAAACTCCCACAACTACCAAGGATGTGTATAGGCTTACAGGGCAAATTATGGCACTTAGTATATTCATCTCCTGATATGGAGATTGCTGCGACCATTCTTTAAAGTGCTCACCAAAGAAGCAAAAATTGAAGGCAACTTTGGCACTGAGGAAAATCCTTGGAATGAAGATTGCCAAAATGCTTGGGATGAACTTAAAAGTTACTACTTGTTTTCCAACACTTCAGCAACCACAGGAAGGGAAACCTCTCATTCTCTACCACGTAGTCACTAAGAAGGCAGTAAGTTCGGTACTGGTGAGGGAAGAATGAGCAAAACAGTGGTCAGTATATTATGTCAACAAATCCTTGCACGGTGCCGAAGTCAGGTACCCTCTACTGTAAAAGGCCATCTAGGCCTTAGTCATGGCAAGTAAGAGGCTTCGGCCCTATTTCCAAGGACATTCTATCACAATCCGACGTAACTTACCTCTTCGGGATGTCATGAAAAAGGTGGATCATTCTAGTCGACTGTCAAAATAGTGCATCGAGCTTGGTGAATACGACGTTGCATGCAACGTGAGTAAGGCCAAAAAAGGGTAGAAAGAGCCTATAAAGGAATACCTGGCCAGTTCGTCCTTACTCCAGGAACCAAAGGAAATGGCAAAGGTGCATAGATGCTTTGGAAGGTACTTCATGATTTGGGAAGAATTGTACCAGCAAGGGTACGCAAATCCACTGCAAAGCTGTATCAGTGAAGAAGACATTGAGATAGTCCTCACAGAAGTCCATTAAGGAGCCTGTGGATCTTACATTGAGATCGACACCCTTATTGGGGTACTACTTCAGCAAGGATATTTCTAGCTTACTTTAAGGAAGGATGCAAGGCAGTTCATAAAAAAATGCGATAAGTGCCAGCGACACCACCCATCCAAAGAATACCCTCAAAAGCGATAACTTTGGCTGACTATCCTTGCCCATTTTCTGTTTAGGGTATTGACCTCATTGGTGCTCTCCAGACGGCTCCTGGAGGAGTGAAGTTTTGCATAGCCATAGTAGATTTTTTCACCAAATGGATTGAGGTAGAGCCTTTGGCAACAATTTTGGCAAAGGACATCCAGAAGTTTTTCTGGGAGAACATCATATACAGATTTGGTGTGCCAAGGATGACAGTAGTGATAATGGTTCCTAATTCATTGATAAAGGATTGTAGGAATTTACAACCAATCTCAGGGTAAAATTACACTTTGCCCCAGTTACCCATCCTCCAAGTAATGGACAAGTTGAAGTGTCCAATAGGACAATAAAAGATGGTCTCATCAAGAGGTTGAAGGAAGCCAAGGGGAAATGGATAGGAGAACTCTCAAGTCTACTATGGAGTTACCGAACAACTCCTAGAAGAGCTACTAGCGAAACAACTTTTTCACTCATACTCGACAATAAGGCCATTATCCCTGTCAAAGTCATATAACCATCTATCAAAGTATAAGTGTTCGACGAAGAAAGGAATAACCTCGACTTAAGAACCAAATTAGATATGATTGATGAACATAGGGAGATTGCCAAACTAAAAAAAAAAAGCTTTTTAGCAAAGGGTAGCCATTGCTACGAACTTGCATGTCAAACCCAAAGGGATCAAGAAAGGAGACCTTGTTCTCCGAAAGGTTGAACTACAATTCCGAAGACCAGCTCATGGTGTACTTCAGGCAAATTGGGAAGGGCCATATTTGGTCCTCGAAGAAGTTCGGCCAAGAGTTTATAAACTTGGAAATACTGAGGGAAAAGAGTTGAAAAATACATGGCATTCAGACTCTTTGAAAAAATTCAACACTTAGAAATTTCAAAGGAATGAGCCTTATTATGAAAAGCCTCCACAAAGAGATCAATTGAATGTGGTGATCTCCTAAGCTGCCTAAAGTGTTAGGAAGTAAGTTTTATCGAAGGAGGTTAACTGAATATGGTTGATTTCAAAAGTACCTAAGTGATCTTGTACACACTTTACTGAAGGAGGTTAACTGAATAGGGTTGATTCTACAAATACCTTAGTGTTCTTGTACATAGCAAGTTTCCCAAAATATTTACATGAATTTTATTCTAAAACACTTAGGAAAATACTTACAGCTCTCCTAAAAAAACGGCTAAGGTTTTGAATCCTTGATAGTATTTTCATCAAGGATAGTACGTGATAGAATCTATTAGGCATAGTTGAACCAAAGATTGTAAGTTAGCCGAATGTGGTGAATCGACCAAAAAGATTTATGGGCAAGCAATGCTTGCCAAAGATGGTGCTAATCATGGACTTGGAAAAAATTTTGAGAAATAAGGACAATTCCATTAGAAATGGAAAAGTACACAAAAAAAAAACTACAAACATAGAGCCCTAATGGTTATTCTCCCCATCTACAGGCTCCTCGGCATCAACATCCTCGGCATCATCATCATCATCATCACCAATATTTTCAGCCAAAGGAGGATGGTCTGGAAGGTTGAAGAACTCTGTCTTTGACCACGGCAAGGATGGTCCTTTAGGTATATCAAGAGCTCTTAGGAAGGAGATGTCGAGGTCGAGAAACCATAAGAGCATCTTATCGCAAGCAACGCAGAAACCATCTTAAAAAGATGACTTTGCCAGGTCTTCTACCCTAGCCTTCTTGGTTTTTAGATGCTCCACCTCTTTCTTCAGCGCCTCCAACTATTTCTCCACCTTCTTCTTCTTTTTTTTTCTTCTACTTCTTCAGCTGATCAATTTTGACAGGAAGCTCAGCATTGATTTCCAATTCCTTGTTGAAATTAGCTATGGCTTCCTTCTTTTCCTCCTGAAGGACCTCCCATACTGAACTCAGTTTCACCACCTTTGCACCGAGGTTACATATTTTGGAGGAGCACTCATCAAGGAGCCCCCTTTGGCTCTCCAGCACTTCTTGGTGAAGCTTGGCCAAGTCCTCCTTGGCAATCTTGTTAAGCTTGCCATATTTCATGCATGAGCTCACAAAACATCTCCTTGGCCTTGGCTTAGTTCTCCTTCGACTAACGTCAGATGAAAGACTGCTTGGTCGCCCAGGCCTGAAGGTAGCCTCGTACACTAATAGCTGCAAAGTGAAAAGACCTAATGTGTGTTACAGAAACTTGTAGACCTAAAATTTTTCTAAGTACTTAAGAACTAAAGATTACCTGAGTAGTGTGCTTGAAAATCCAAGCAGTAAGGATCTCCTTATTCAAGCAATCCTCTATCAAAGTCTGAAAAGTGGCATTCATGATAATGCTCTTCACCATTTGTGGAACCATTTCCTATCAATCCTCTGAAAACAGGTCCATGTCTTTGGTGAAAGTCCAAAAGGGTTCCCTTAGTACACTATTCTTCGGGATCTTCGATTCCCAAACAGCCTTCTTCTGAATGTGGTCCATCATCCACCCCGCTTAAGCTTGTCCCTTTACAAAATCATGCCAAAGTTCCTTTATCACATCGTCTTTTAGCCATTATCTACAAAATCTAAAATGCCAAAAAAGACAAAATTCATAGATGAATGACTAAGAGACAAACCTGGTAGAACTTTGGCATCTTCCCCGTTAGAGTCACTGACATCAAGCACCTCAATAGGGACCACTTTACCCTTCCTTCTTCACCTCTCTTTGGCCTCATCAGCTGAAACCACCCCCAGCAAAGTCCCCAGGGTCTCTATGATAGCATCGGGGCTTAGGCGGATGGATAAGATCGCCACCTCTCATGAAGGATCCACACATTCGATGGAATGGTCTAGACTTATGGTTTGGTCTTTAGGGGGAGGAGAAAGTGAGTCCTCCTTCATTTTCTTCATCTTCGGCACCCCCAAAGACTGCTTGGCGGGTCCCTTCTTTCTTTTGGAGGCCTTCTTCTTCTACTCCTCTTTCTCGGTCTGGCCGAGGAACAGACTCTTAAAGAAGGCTACTGATTTGTCACCCATTTATGCAAAAAGGAAAATATTAGTGTAAGTACCAAAAAATTCAAAAAGAAGATTTGGAGAAAAGCTTACTCTCTATAAGGGCCGAATAGAAAAGTTCACCCCGAAATGGTATGACCAGCCATGACTTCTTCCCATCAATTACTAGTGTAGGCATGTTCTTGTCAGTTACTTGCTCCTGAATGACCCCGAGCTCCCAAAGTACCTCTTCGGTCATAAAGTTCCATCTGATTGGAAAGAGGTTCAGTGGACAAGAAGGAGCCTGGTTCGACCAATCAACCACCGCCCGAATACAGTTGTCAAATTCATCGAATTGAGACTCCAACTCGAGGGAAAGCAACTTTGATGGATCCATCATGTCGATGTCAAGGGCCCCAAAAGCCCACATTCATAGGCATGTCCTTCCATTTATTGTCCACCTCCATAAAGAAATACTTATTCTGCCATCCTTGCCAACTATGCTTGGTGCCAAAAGTGAAAGTGAATTTCTTGATCCCGGATCCCCAGGATGAACCTTGTAGTATTGCATGAAAAAGATGAAGTGAGGGTCTATTTTGAAGACCTCACACAAGCATTGAAGAGACAACTTGGCAAAAGTCGCTCACCATTTTTTACGGTGGATACCGAAGACCTGCCTTTAGCTGAGCTCGGAAGATAGTAACCTCGTTTTGTCGAGGAAGGTAGCTCGGTTCACCAGGGCTAGGAAGCCTAGTCATAATGTAAGAAGAAAGGAAGAATTTTGCTAACCACTTCTTCAGCTTTTCTGAAGTGGCACAGCTCAAATAAGAGTTAAGTGGAGCCCAACTCTCGAGAATGGATCAAACTTCAGCTTGTGAAGAAGATATGTTCGGAAAACTAGGGCCCTAACCTTGAAAATGTTATCGGATGAGGAATTAAAGAGAAAAAGCAACTTTGGAATATTCTAACCTATTGAAAAAAAGGAAAATGATGCAAATAGTGGTCAAAAATCGCTCGCTATGAAACCACCACAAGAAAAAGAAAGCTGAGAGAGCAAGAGAAAGCTAAAGGTAGATGAGTGAAGAGGCTTTGGGAAGGAATGGCTTTATATAGCCCGAAGAAGGCAGCCAAAATGATGCCATAATGACCCTCTCCAGATGAAGAGACGTAACTGATGTAATGGTCACGAAGGATAGCCAATGACCTGATGACACGTGTCACACAGCACGAGAAACAAGGGCATGCCTTCTAGTCTAGTAAGCGTATGATGCGTTACCCGAGGTGACACGACTAATCAGGAAAAGGACAGGATGATCCATTTGCAGAAGGAATAGAAACTCTAAGCAAAAAGTTACTCCATACATGCCGAAGATGTAACCTCACCAAAAATAAGAATTTGGCTTGAAGTAACGCCCTCACTAAGGATTCAAATTCAAAAAATGGAACACAAACAAAAGGTCCAAGAGAATGTCAAGGGTACAACATCGTCAAAAAAAATGAATCTCGGACTAAAAAGCTAGTTACCTTGAAGGGACAACCTTGGCAAAAGAATGTCCTTTTGCCAAGGACAGCTTCAACTTCCCAAGGGCAGGAATTTCGTAACATTTTCTCGGATGATCAATGCCAAAGAACATAACTTCGGTCTTTCGGAGGGGGGCATCTGATAGCCAAAGGGCTATCATCTACATGACCTTTTTATTGGCAAACCTAACACCACCCTCAGTAAGTTCTATGAGCAATCTCAAGAGAATTCTGTACACTGCCCTCAGAAATATATACGACCGACTCCGGGAAAAAAGACTCTTCACTATCTTCGGAAGCACATATTGCCAACCTCGGTAATGTAGGTCTATCATCCTCGACAGGAGAAATGCCTCCAAAAAATGGTCCACACATCCAAAGGGCTTTCTCTAGTCGCCCTCGGGGGAATTCCTTGTCTGAAGGGATCATAGATCCCTAAAGGAGTCACCTCTCTCCGAAGGCACAGACCGAATTTGGCCAAACACATGTCCTAATCTACTGAGGCTAGGCATAACGGCCTCCTCCTCCCAGCCTCTTATAAAACTCAGGGGAGGCTCCCAAGATTAAAAAAAAAAAAGTTATCTTCCTTTTATGTTCTTTACTCTTAACTTCTAATGACTTCTCCCTTCACATACTAACTTGGGCGTTGAAGATCCCTCCCCCGAAAACACACTCCAGGGAGCTCCTAGCCCTTGTTCTTCACATGTTGTAGCTACTACTCAAGTGAAGGTCTACTGGAGGTTCAACATGTCCTACATCGAAGATGTGCTAGAGCATCAAGTAGCCTTGATAGGACGAGGGTGCAACATTCGGTATCATATTTTTGACTGATTGAGAACATGAGAGAACCGAAGATATAACTTCGCCTCTTTCTGAGGAAGCATGTGATAGTCAAAAAGCTATCACCCACGAGACCATTGTACTGGTGGACCTGACACCACCCTTGGAAGGCTATATGACCAACCTCAAAATTGGCCCCAGCACTAGCCTCGGATGCTAACACACCCGACCTTGGAATAGGTGAATCACCACCCTTGGGTATTAGCCTAACCAATCATGGGAAAAAGAAGTCTACCACCCTTGGTGGAAGAAATGCCTCCCGAACACTATTTATTCCTCTTATAGACTTCCTCTAACCACCTTCAAAGGAGATTTTCCTTCCGAAAGGGTCTGAAGTTCCCGAGGGGTCCTAATGGAATATGACAAACATATAGTTTTGAGGGACCACTAACAAGGAACCTCTACACGCCCTTAACCCCTTGCATAGGCATAACCGCCTATGAACAGCTAAACACACCTCTCCTCGAGGCACGGACCAAATATGAGCAGATCCAGCCGACCATGTGTCCCAATTTGTTTGACTAGAGAAAATGGTCTTCTCCCCAAAGCCTCCTATAAATAACTAGAAGGCTCCCAAGTAATACAATGGATGAGAGCCCTTCATTTCTAATTTCTACCTTCAACAACTTCTCTCTCATATACTACCTTCGGCGCCAAAGGTCCTTCCCTGGAAAAACATTCTAGACCCTCTAACCCATGTTCTTCAAGTGTTGCAGACTTTACTCAAGTAAAGTATCTACGGAGGTCCAACATGTCCTGCATTGAAAATCTCCTCAAGCATCACATATCGCTAATTTTTTGGAAATATGTGATACTTTTAAAAATAATGAAGTTAGTGATGATAGATTTTGATTGAGGTTATTTACGTTCTCATTGATGGAAAGGGCTAAGCAATGGTTAAGTTCACTTCTAAAATGTTTTATTGCCACCTGGAACACTCTTGGTGATTTCTTATTGAAGAATTTTCCTCCAACCAAAACTATGAAATTCCGTAATGATATTTCTGCTTTCAATCAGATGGATTCAAAAATATTATATAAAGTTGGGAAAAGGTTCAACGATTTATTGAGAAGATGTCTGCATCATGGATTATCTATATGGATGTGAGTACAAATGTTCTATAATGGCTTGAGTTATGCTTCCAGGCAGATGATTAATGCAACAGCTAGTGGTACTCTTAATAGCAAGATGCCTGAAGTAGCCCTATATTTTATTAAAGAGATGGCATTGAACAATTACCAATGACAATCATCTTCAAGGATTAAGATGAATAGAGTGGCTATCATTTAGAATTCTAATGCTTACTCAGCTTTGGCAACCTAAGTTGAGGCTTTGACTAGAGAGTTCAGAAATTTTTTCGCTAATCAAAAGCAAACTGTGATGCAATGCAAGGTATGTGGAGAAGGTCATGTGAGTGGTAAATCTCAAATGCCCAATTGGATAAGCAAAATCGAGCAGCTGGACTTCATAGGAAATTTACTGATGCCACAAAACAATTTATATAGTAATACACATAATCCAGGATATAGGAATCACCAAAATTTTTCTTGGAGTAATCAAAGGAAACAACCACCTGGTTTTCAACCTTGACCACAACAAGGAAAAAAGTCAACTATGAAGGAATTGATTTCCAAGTATATGTAAGAATCTAATGTGAGGATTGATGTAATAGAATTGAAGTTGTATAAGACAAGACCAAGCATGTAGAATTTCTAGACCCAATTGGGTCAACTTCCTATGATACTTTTCGAAACGCCACAAAGAGCTTTACCAATGAAAACCAAGCCAAATCCTAGAAGAGCTTACAATTCAATTTTTTGACATAAGGCAAATGCTCATGCTAATGTAAAAGTGTTGGAGAGGAAGGAAGAACCTCATTAAAGAATCAAGGAAAATATCTGGTCGATGACATTAAGCCAAGTGCTTCTTGGGAGGCAACACAGGCATTGAGTTTTTCATTTCATTTTTTTTTCATTTACTTTTTTTTTTATATTAGAATGGTTTAATTAGCTTTTATTTGTCCTGTGATCTGATAATCTGTGTTGTCGATGCAGGAATCTACAGCATTTTGGGAAGAATTTGGTGTTGAAAGTGGTGGAAAAAGGTTGAGCTCAATTCCAGGTAAGTTAATAAAATTTTCAAAACCTAGGAGTTAAACACAGTCTTAAACATGCCTAACATTGTCTTAAACACAACCATGTTTGATTTATTAAAATTGATTTTTTGTGAGAATTTTCAATTGAGTACAGTAGGCAAATACGGTTTGTGTTCCAACTATGCTACAAAGTATGTTCCTCTACACGGCTCATATGTAGTCGTAAACACAACCATGTTTTATTCATTAAAATTGATTTTTCATGAGAATTTCCAATTGAGCTACAGTAGCCAAACACAGTTTGTGTTCCAACTTTGTTACAAAGTGTGTTCCTTTACATTGCTCATGCATGACCATGTTCTTACCCGTGTTGTTCAAAAATTTAAAATTTCAGAGCTTAAACATATGCATATACACGCCCATGTTTTAAAATGTGTTTCTGTTACATTGTTATATACACTTCCATGTTTACAAATTTGTTTCACCTCTAAGTCGAAGAATTTTTTGCGTTTCAAAGCACATACATAGTCCTACACACAACCATGTTGCTAAGTATGTTTAGCTAACCTTGTCTCAAATATGCTCGTGTTACTACCTATGTTGTTTTTTTGTTTTAAATTTTTTTTTTGGCATCAAACCTCAAACACGATTTTTTACATAACCGTGTTAGAAGTCATGTTATCTATACATGGTCATTTACACTACCATGTTGCTACCCGTGTTTCCATTGTGTGGTTTAAAATTTTTAGGGTTCAGTCCTAATATATAGCACAATACATGCCCATATTTAACGGTGTATTGGGGAAGTTTTAAGTAATACGGTTTGCTACACGCCTATGTTACAAATCATGTTTCACCTATATAAAAGCTTGATTGTGATTTTTGTTTCCCACTTTGCATGAAACTCACTCAAATTTATTCCTCGATCCCCCGAACTCAAACCCTAGCTTCCTTGCATCCCAGTGAGGCTTTCCACCATTGGAGGACTCTGCTCCTTGTTTGGATTTTTGTTTATCATTCCATCATCTTTGATTTTTTATTTCTCAAAGTAACTCTCTCTCTCTCTAACTTTATTTGAAGTTTACAGTAGAATACATTGATTCCTTGTTGTGGGTAAGTTATATTTGAGTTAGTTAATTGATCTTGCATGCCTATTCATGTTTGTTTTGAGTTGATAGCATGTTTTGTGATTATTGCAATTGTTGGATAATACGTTGGAAGAGGAAGAGTTGGAATTGAAGAATTCATGAAATATTGATTGTGCATTCTTGATTATGTGGATTACATGGCCTAACGAGATGTTGTTATGAATCTTGAACTATTGAAAAGATCTTGGTTTCTTGTAATTTGCTTTGGAATTCCATGGTTTCTAAGGATTGGTAGTCTTTTGGTGTGTTAGTGGATAGGTTTCCTGTATGCCAAGAAAAAACCTGATCATGATTTATATTGATTCGAATTCCCATGTTTATCATGCTTTTAGCTTATGTTGTTAAGCTTGATCACCTTAATACCACCTAAAGTTAAAGTCTAATCATTGTATGTGAGGGAATTCTATTGATTTTTGGGATAGAGCTTTTATTCTTAGACTCATTATTGAATATATTGTATTTGAGATTATTGTGCACTTGGCAACGTCTTCTGCCTTTTTCAGGATGGCTAAGCTTTAGGAAAAGCTGCCAATTCACACCAATAGGCTAGCAAAGAAGCTGAAGAAGATGAATCCTCTTTTTGACTTCAAGGAGGATTCATAGTTGGAGAGATTTGAGAGGGTAGTCTAATAGGCATTCAAGGCCAACAAGTTGATTGATTAGGAGATGTTGGCTTAATTAGGTTTGGTCAATGAGGTCCGAGCCCTTGTGGATTTTGAAGGCTGGTCTGTTGGTGTTTAATTGCTAGAAGCCTAACAACAGTGAGTTCACCCTTCAATTTTTTAGCACCCTTGATTTATACATAACCAACATTAGTTGGAGCTAACCTGATGCAGTGAAGCTTCACCTTGGAGAGCAAAACTTTTAGTTAAGTTTAGATGAGCTAGGGTTGTGCCTTGGTTTTTACACCCAAGAGTTTATCGTTCTAATGCTAGAGGCTCGATTTGTGAGTTTGGCGCCACCACCCTCACTCTGCAGGAGTTCTGGATAGAGATTACCAAAGGTGTAGGTCTCTTCCAGCCTGATGGCCAGGGGCCTCATCGTTCAGAGTCATGATGACTGGAGGAGAGACTTCTGGGAGGAAGAACGCCTGGTGGATTGGATCGCCCAAAGGAGAGTGCCTGAAAGCTCAGAAACAAAGGGTTAGGAGGCCCCCGGAGTGTTTTTCCGGGGGAGGAGCCTCCGACGCCCAAGTCAGTGGTGGCTGAGAGAAAGGCAGAGAAAATAGCACAAAGGGCTGAGGAGTCTCGCCTGGTAATTTTCTCAGAGTGTGGGAGCAGTGTTTTGCCAACCAGCCTCCTGCCAAGTATTAATTCCTGGTATTTATAGGAGTGCCTAGCCCGTTCAGATCGCGACACGTGTTCGGTCGGATGTTTCCTGAATTTCTGGGCGTAGGGGACAGATAGCTGGTAGCAGGTTGCCTTGAGCCATGTGCTGAGATGGGCCATTTTGTGATTCTGATGGCGTCCGTGTGTCAGAGCGCCTTTTGAGGCGGTTTGTGACGTCTGTGAAAGGACGCGTCAGAGGCTTCCTTAAGTGCTTCCATAAATGCTCCTGCCGTACTCCCGAGGTCCCTGGGTGAGGTCGTCCTTTGGTACGGACAGAGCCTCTTCGGGAAACAAGCCCTCAGTTCGGGGGTTCCCAGTTTCAGGGAGTTCCGCCTTCGGGGATATCATGTTCGGCTCGCTATGTCAGGTGCCGTTTTTCCGAAGGCGATCTGTTCACAACCTTGGGGGGGCAAGTAGTGTCCTCAGGTTTTCCTGGCGTGCCGGGCTCGGAGCTCTTCGGCTATCTCCCGAGGTGCATGATCACACCTTTTCTCGGGTAGCGCCAGCTTCTTCTGGCCATTCTTGTGGCAGGGAGTTCGGCCAGATAGAGGCGATAGCGTTTGGCTATCACATGCCCCCCTTTGGAAAGCCGAAGTGAAGACTTCGGTTTTGCATCTCTTTCCGAGGTTGTTTATGGGAGTCTCTTTGGAAGCTCAACCTGTTCCGAGGATGCGCCTTTTGCTCGAAGATCATGGGCTCTTCGGCCTTGGCCTGTTCTTTGGTGTCTTCGAGGCGGAGCCTGTGCCGAAGATACACCTCTTGTCCGAAGGTCATGGGCTGTTCGGCCATAGCCTGTCTCTTGGCGTCCTCGAGTTGGCCTGCTCTTTGTTTCTGCAGGTCTGTTTGGCCAAGCGTGTCAGTCTGAGCGGCGCGTCCCAGTTTTCCAGGGATGTCAGAAGACGTGTCCCAGTTTTCAAGGGACGTTTGGAGGACGTGTCCACCCATTTTTGCGCAGCGGTTGACACGTGGCGCTTTGCCATTGGAGGAGAGTCGCGTCGGTTACAGAGGGCGCGCCTTTTCAGGTGCAGAGAGCAGTTACGGCGACGGTTCGCCTCCAAAGGGTACTTATGACGATGTTTCGGTTACCCACCTCTGGCTTTATAAATAGCCCATTCCATCATAAGTTCCTTTTGCTTTTTCTTCTGCTCTTTTCTCTGCTTTGCCCCTGTTCTTGCACTTTCTTGCTTTCTGTGGCGGAGCTACCTTAATCAGAGCTTTTTTCCAGCCAACTTTCACGACGGCGTCCTCAGATTTTGGCAAATCTTTCGGTGGGTTTTTGTTTTCCAGAGCGTTTTGATCCCTCTGTTCTTTTGAGTTTTTCTCTGGAAACTGTTTTCTTCCGTTTTCAAACTCGTTTTCATGTCGAAAATGCCCATTCCTGAGAGCTGGCAGCCTCTTTTAGCCCATCCTTGTTGCACCACCCCTGCAAAGTTAGAGAGGTGGAAGAAAAAATTCTTTCTTCCCTCTTACGCCATTACTAGGCTGCCTCGTTCTAGCCATTATGCTTTTTCAAACCATAGTAAGGAGGTTACCGTTTTCCGAGCCCAGCTGAAGGCCGGTCTTCGGTATCCTCCCCCGAAGATGGTGTGCGAGTTCTGCAAATTTCATGGCATTGCTGTGAACCAGCTTCCCCCGAACTCGTTCTGCTATTTTAACGCCTACCTCTGCATGTGTGGCGTCTTCGGGATAGAACCCCATTTCATAATCTTTATGCAGTACTACAAGCTCTCTGTGGTCCCGAAGGGTGGCTTCTATTTCATGCTACCTCGGGGATCCGGGAGCAAGAAATTCATGTTCACCTTCGCCACTAAGGATAGCTGGCGGGGGTGGCAACTGGCGGGGGTGGCAACAGAAGTTCTTCTTCCTGAAGATGGACGAGGCCTGGTCGTACGTTCTGACCAAATGGGCTCAGGGAACACTGGATGTGGACGTTGTTGACCCGAGGATGCTGCTGACCCCAGAGTTGGCTCCCGTGTTCGCGGATTTCGACGCCCGCATTCGGGCTGTCTCTGACTGGGATCCCGAGGTCGCTCCGCGCGCCCTTTACCCTTTTCCAATCAACTGGAAGTTGATGACCGAAGAGGTCCTTCGGGAACTAAAGGTGGTAAAGGAGCACAAGACTGACCTCAAGATGCCAGCTCCTGCCATCGCCGGGAAGGATTCCTGGTTGGTCAAGCTTCTTAAGGAGGAAATTTCTTTCGAAACGCTTGTCGAAAGTGAGTCATCTTCTACTCCTTTGCTGTTTTTTTCCTTGGACTTACGCTGATGTTTCTCTCCTTTTTCAGAGATGGGCGACGGGACTGCCGCCTATTACAAGTCCCTTTTCACCGGCCAAGTGGAGAAGGGCGATCAGACGAAGAAGGCGGCTTCCCGAAGGCGAAAGTCCGTTGGTGCTGGTCCCTCGTCTAAACGGGCGAAGAAGACTGTTATTTCTTCCCATTTGGAAAGTATTAGGGAGGGAAACGAGGACGCCGAGGTTGCTGTCACTTCGCCGCCTGATGATTCGGCCGAGGTCCCCTGCTCAGGTTCCTCTAGAAGAAATTCCCGAGGAGACTGCCGAGGAGCCTGGGACAGCCGAGATTCCGGCGCCTGAGACTGCTGTTTCCGAGGTCCCTTCAACCGACGTCCCTCCTCAAAGTCCTACTGCGTCGCAGGCCCTCCTTGATGTAGTGGTAGAAGTACCTTCTGCCGAGGAGCGGCGCAGGCGGAAGGGCAAGGGCATTTCGACCGAGGAGGCCGAGGACTCCGAGGACGTCGTTGTCGAGGTTCCACCAGGTTTGTTTCCAGACAAAGTGTACTTCCTTTGTTTTTTCTGGATGTGGCTTCTTTGTCTTTAATCTCCTTCTCATTCTTACCATGCAGGGGAGTTGACTACCCCTGACTGGGTGGCCGAACATGCTCGGAAGCGAGCTCTTCGGGACGCCAAAATCCCGCAAGGGAAGATACCCAAGGAGCCTTTCTGGACGTTCACGGAGGACATGAATTTGTACTCCGAGGACGTTCCTCAAATGGCTAAGGAAATTTCGAAGGGGGTGCTCACCGAGGCCTCCTTCAAGGCTATAGCGGCGGCCCATCCGGGGGATAACACTCTCGCCGCAAAGATCACCGAGCATGCTGCTCAGGTATATCCTTCACAGCTCTTTCCCTTCAATTTTTTCCTAAGTTTTTGGCTCTTACTGACCTTGCGTTTTATCTTTTTGCAGCTGCTGGGGTACGCCGGCTTTCTCCGAGTTCGGGTGGCCAGGGAGGTTGCCTTCCGAACTTCGGCCACTTAGACCATGAATGAGGCGAGGATCGCACTCGCGGAGTCGGCCGCCAAAAACCAGCAGCTGAAAGAGGCTGCTGAGAAAGAAGTGACTGCCCTTCGGGAGGAGTTCCGGAAGGAAAAAGAAGAACTTCAAAAGGATTCCTCCCAGAAGATTGCTGACCTCGGTGATCAAATAAAGGGGATGCTCACCGCCAACGAAGATCTTCTCAAGCACAAGGCTGCTTCTGACAGCCTTATAGTGTCGTTGACGAGTGAGAATAACACTCTTCGGGCTGAGGTCGAGTCTTTGAAGAAGGGGTCCAAGGGGCGTTGGAGATAAAGGCGCTGAAGGAGGAGATTGCTGAACTGAAGGACGACCTTGACGACCTCGAGCTTGATAAGAACGAGTCTGATCAAATGGCCAAGGTTGCCTTTCAGGACGGCTTCTGCCTTGCTCGTCACCAGGTCCTCCAGAGGTTCCCAGATCTGGACCTCTCTTTTCAGGAGGCTCTAAACATTCCTGGGGGACCTCGGTGGGAATGGTCCAAGGTCGAACATTTGAACCTTCCTCCTTCAATTCCAGCGCCAAAGGTGGTGGAAAAGGGCGGGCAAGCGAGTGGGTCTCGGGACGCCGCGAACCCTTAGGCTATTTTAGGGCCCCTTTTCCTTCCCTTCTATTTTGTATTCCTTCTTCGGGCACTTCTTTATTGTAAAGCAGCTTACTCCTTAATGAAGACTTTTTTGGCTAAGTCTTTTCTTGCAAGTTTCTTCATTTCCATTGTCCCGAACACGTTCGCTCAAGAGACTTCGGAAAACCTGCAATCAAAGAAACTCTTTTACCTTCCCTTGGCCGAGCCTGTTCGCTCCAGAGGCTTTTTGGAAAGTCTGAAAAATTTGACTAAGTCTTTTTGCAGGACTTTTTGCATTTCCATTTTGTCCCGAACATGTTCGCTCGAGGGACTTTGGAAATTCCTTAGTCAAAAAATTTTCAGGCTTTTCTTTTCCTTTTGTCCCGAGCATGTTTGCTCGAGGGACTTCGGAAGCTTGTTTCCGCAAAGCTTTTTGGAAAGTTTGAAATTTTCCTAAGTCTTTTTGCTCAAGGGTTTTGAAATCTTTGCGAGATTTCTCAAGGGGCTTCGGAATACCTGTTTTCATTTTGTCCGAGCGTGTTCGCTCGAGGGACTTCGGAAAACTTAGTCAAAAAATTTTCTTCTTGCGACTTCCCGAGCATGTTTGCTCAAGAGACTTTTCCTTGTTTTCCATTTTTCCCGAGCATGATGGCTCAAGGGACTTCGGAAAACTGTCTCTGCGCTTATTTCGGCGAGTACTTCTGCGACGTTCTTGTTTCCCATATTCCCGAGCATGATGGCTCAAGGGACTTCGGGAAACTGCCTCTGCGAGATTTCTCCATCTTTTCCAGAGCATGATGGCTCAAGGGACTCTGGGAGGTTAATCTGCGCTTTATTACGGCGAGCATCTTCACGGAATTCTACTTTGCACAATTTTGGATACTTAAGAACTTTCCTTAAGAGCATTCTGTACTTACAATTCCTCCGCTTCATCTTAGGCGTAGAATTTTTTCAAGGCGTCTGAGTGCCAAGTATTTTTCAATTCTACGCCTTCGGCGTCGCCAAGTTTGTACACGCCTTTTCGTACTTCGGCGAGAACCAGATAAGGTCATTCCCAGTTTGCGCGAAGTACTCCGTGGGACGGCTTTCGGGGTGCAAAGTCAGCCTTTCGGAGAACGAGGTCTCCCTTCTTGATTTCTTTTGGCCTGGCCCATAAGTTTACGGCCGCGGCCACTCTTTGCTGAAAAGCTTTTCTTCTCAGCTCGGCTATTTCTCTGTGTTCGCCGACGAGGTCGAGCTTGGTTCTGAGGCCGAGGTCGTTTCCACCTTCATCAAATATTTGCACCCGTACTGATGGTCTGACTATCTCGACTGGGATAATGGCCTCTGTCCCGAAGACTAGTGAAAAGGGAGTTTCCCCTGTGGCCCTTCGGGGCGTCGTTCGGTAGCTCCACAATACGCTTTGGAGTTCTCCTGGCCATTTCCCTTTTGCTTCTCCCAGTCTCTTTTTCAGGCCATCTTTTATGGTCCTGTTCGATACTTCCACCTGCTCGTTACTTTGGGGGTGAGCTACTGGGGCGAAGTGCATCTTTATTCCGAGGTCGCTGATAAATTCTTGGAATCCTTTGTCTATGAATTGGGATCCATTATCAGCTACTAGTACCCTCGGTATGCCAAGTCTGCATACAATGTTCTTCCATACGAACTTCTGCACTTCTTTTGCCGAGATAGTTGCCAGCGGTTCTGCCTCGACCCATTTAGAGAAATAGTCCACTGCTACAACGCAGAATTTCACGCCTCCGGGTGCTGTGGGGAGTGGCCCAATAAGGTCTATACCCCAGACTGCGAACGGCCAAGGATAGTCAGCCGAACTTACCGTCTCCGAGGGTGCCCTCTGGATGTTCGCGTGTCTCTGGCAGCTACCACATTTCCGGACGAACTGTCTTGCGTCCTTTCTCAGGGTAGGCCAGAAGTATCCTTGGCGGAGTATCACTGCTGCAAGGGCATCAGTTCCAATGTGTGAACCACACATGCCTTCGTGAACTTCTTCAAGGACCATTTCAGTATCCTCTTCATCCACACATCTTTGCAGCGGATTCGCATATCCCTGCCGGTATAACTCTTCGCCAATCAGGAAGAATCTTCCGGAGCGTCTTCGCAGCCTTGCAGCATCGCCGGGGTCTTCGGGGAGCAAATTCTCTGCGAGGTAGCTTTTTATTGGGTTTTTCCACCCTGTTCCCGAGGTCATCATGCTCAGCACTGAGATGCTCGGATGGTCTAGAACCTCGGTATATGTTTTCGACTTTGCCAAGCAATCTGCCTCAGTGTTATTCCGCCGAGGTACATTTTCGATCCGTACGGCGTCAAACTCTTGGATGAGCTTTGCTACTAGCTCATGATATTTTGCCAAGATTGGGTCCTTCGCCCCATAATCTCCTGCCGTCTGCCGAACTACCAGCTGGGAATCGCTGTGAGCCTTTAAGTTTCTCACGCCAATCTTTCTGGCCAAGCGTAATCCCGCTATGAGGGCTTCATACTCAGCTACATTGTTGGTGACGTTGAAGCTGAACTTGATAGCCTTCATTACCTCCAGGCCTTCGGGGCCCCTGATAATTACTCCAGCTCCCTGGTGTTCGGACCCCGAGGCTCCGTCTACGTGCAAGGTCCATTCTGGCTCACCCTCTTTTGGATCTGAATGGCTCTCCTCAGTGGTGGGTATTTCGGCGATAAAATCTGCCAGTGCTTGAGCTTTTATGGCCTTCCGAGGCTCATACGTGATTTCGTGTTCGCCCAGCTCTATGCACCACTTGGAGAGCCTTCCCGAATGATCAACTCTCTTCATGACATCCCGTAGCGGCAGACTACTTCGGACGATGATGGGGTGAGCCTGAAAGTATGGTCGCAGCCTTCTCCCTGCAAGCACCAAGGCATATATAGCTTTTTGAAGCAAAGGGTACCTGATTTCGGCGCCATGCAGGGACTTGCTGACATAGTAGACCGGCCATTGCTTTGGCCCTTCTTCTTTCATGAGGACCGAGCTCACAGCTTTTTCTGTGACGGCGAGGTACAGTACGAGGGGCTCTCCCTCCCGAGGTTGTCGCAGAGTCGGCAGGCTGGCCAAGTAGACTTTGAGTTCTTCCCAGGCTTTTTGGCAATCTTCATCCCAAGGATGATCATTTCTTCCGAGGTTGCCTTCCATTTTTGCTGCCTTTGTGAGGACTTTGAAGAAAGGTCGACACCTATCTCCGTACCTGGAAATAAATCTGCTCAGAGAGGTTATTCTTCCGGTGAGTCTCTGCACGTCTTTGACTGTGGCAGGAGTTCGGAACTCAAGCAGAGCCTTAATCTTCTCGGGGCTAGCATCGATGCCTCTTTTGGATACCATGTACCCAAGGAATTTTCCCGAGGTCACCCCGAAGATGCACTTCTTAGGATTAAGGCGGATCCCGAAGGCTCTAAGCTTTTGGAAGGTTTCCTCTAAATCTGCAACGTGGTAGCCAGGCAGCTTGCTCTTGACTATCATATCATCAACATACACCTCCATGTTTCTCCCCATTTGGTCTTTGAAGACCTTGTTCATCAGCCTCTGGTAGATGGCTCCTGCATTTTGGAGCCCGAAGGGCATCCTGATATAGCAATATGTTCCTCCCTCGGTGATGAAGGCAGTCTTCTCTTCATCTTCGGGGTCCATCCTTATTTGATGGTAGCCACTGAAGGCGTTTAGGAAACTAAGGAGCCCATATTCAGCAGTTGAATCTACCAGTTGATCTATTGGCGGCAGAGGGTATGAGTCTTTCGGGCAAGCATCGTTCAAGTTTCTGAAGTCGATGCACATCCGGAGTTTGCTGCTACCTTCTTTTGTGGCAATGACCACGTTGCTTAACCATTCGGGGTACTTGACCTCCCTGATAACTTCAGCATCTAGGAGACGCTGGACTTCGGTTTTGACAAAGTTGCTTTTGTGGGCTGAGATGCTCCGTTTCTTTTGCCGGACAGGTTTTGCTTCCGGGCTTACTTTGAGGCTATGCTGTATTATGCCAGGGTTTACTCCTGGCATATCTTTCGGCGAGTAGGCAAACAGATCTTTATTTTCCAGCAGAAAGGATACAAGATTTTCCTTGTCACCTTCGGCCAAGCTCTTCCCTATTCGGGTAGATTGACCTGGGACAAGCTCTATTGCTTCCGTTTCTGCTTTGGCGAGATCTTCTTCTTTGCCTTTTTCTAGCGCCTTTGCCTCCATCGTTTGCGCGAGGTTGCTCGCCGGAGCTTTTCGTGCTTTTACAAACACCTTTCTTACCTCGGCTTGGTCTAGGAAGACCTCTGCATCTCCATCCTTGGTGGCGAATGTGACAGTCAAGTACTTCACATCAGGGCGAATGTGCAGGTTTCCCTGTGTCTGCCTTCCAAGGATGGCGTTGTACGAGGACGGGACGTCCATGACGATGAACCTCGCCATTGTGGAGGCGTACAACTCAGCTGCTCCGTCTACCGAAGTCCCTCTCATCATCAGTGGGAGGTCGATCCATCCGAGAACGGGGAGTTCGGATGGTCCAACCCCAAAAGTGGGCGAGGTGACAGGCTTCAGTTCGCTGCTGGAGATGCCCAAGCTCGGCAGTAAGTGCGAGAATAGGACGTCAGCATTTGAGCCATCATCAAGCAACACTCTTTTGACGTCCCAGTTCCCTATTCTCGCCATTATCAGCAGCGGATCGTCGTGGGGGAAGACGACGGTGGAGCCATCTTTGCGAGCCAGTTTCTTTGATGGACTTTGATACTCCATGACTGCAATTTCTCTGGCTTTCCGCTTTCTTTCCGAGGATGGGAGCCCCGTGGTGATGGTTTGGATAACCCCTGCTGGAGGTGGAGGGCGCCTTTTTGGACTTCGGTTTCTCCGCCTGTCGGAGTCATAGTCCTCATCTTCGGCCCTTTCTTCCTCCTCTTTTCTGCCTTTTGGGGATGGCATCCGCAGGTATTTCCGAAGTTGGCCCTGTTTTATCAGCGACTCTATGTACTTCTTCAGCTGGAAGCAGTCTTCGGTGTCATGACCGTGGTCGCGATGAAACTGGCAGAACTTCTTGGCATTCTTTTTGTTATCGGCGGTCATGGCCCTTGGCCGCCGAATCTGCGTCCCTTGCCTTTCCAGCGCCATGAGAATGTTGGTCCGTGTGGTGCTCAGGGGCGTGAAACTTTGAGGTTTCCTTCCCCGCATCCTCCGAGGTCGTCCTGCCTGTTCCGTCGGATGCCGAGCTTGTTGACTGGACCCTTCGGCGCGGTGGTGATCGGACTTCGGCCCTGCCATTCTTAGCTCCTCGGCTGTCATGTGCTGTTCGGCCCTTCGGTAAAATTCTCCGAGGGTGTCCGGGGGGTCCTTTGAGAACTCGTAGAACAGCTGTGAGTCTCGCCGAAGGCCCCGTGTCATGGCAAGAATGCGGATTTCGGGCCGGAAGTCTGGGACGCTCAGGGCTTCCCTGTTGAATCTTTCGACATAGTCTCGGATGGTTTCTCCGTTCCTCTGCTCTATGTCGAACATCTGGACAGGCATCTTCGCAGTTGGCCTGCTCCCAATGAATTGCTGCGTGAAGGCCGTGGACAACTCCTGGAACTCAGTAATGGTCCCTGGAGGCAATGAATTGTACCACGCAGTTGCTGGCCCTGTGAGGGTGACTTCAAAGCATTTGCACATGGTAGCGTCATCAGCACCGTGCATTATCATGCTCCGTCTGTACTTCGTCAAGTGGGCCTGTGGATCTGTAAGGCCATCATAAATTTCCAGACGAGGTACTCTGAAGTTACCTGGCATAGCTGCCTCAACGACGGCCTGAATGAATGGGGAGTCATCTTCGCAGCATGTTCCAGAGAGTCTGGCCCAAACGGGTTTTCTGGCCACTTGTTTCTCCACTCTGTCCAGCCGTGCTAGTATCCTCTCCATAAGCACTGTGGCGCTAGGGCCTTCTTCAGGGAATGGAGATCGTCGGCGCCTCTTCGGGGAGCGAGTTCGGCGCTGAGGGGACAAGGACCTCGCCTCAGGCGACGAACTGCTTCGCTGTGAGACTCTCGGTCGCTTGGACCCGGTTTGTCCCACAGGCCGTTTCCCGAGGGCTATATCTTCTGTGGATGATTCTTCGCGAGGGTCTCCACTCCCCGAACTGCGATGTGTAGACTTGGGGCTTCTCTCCCGAGGGCGTGTCGGTGAGGGGGGTCTCTGGGCCTGTGCTTGCTGTGGCCACCTTCGGTCGATCTGCTGGGTCACTTCAGCAACGACCGAACGCTGAAAGTCCCTCAAGAAGCTCATGGTGACTACCAGAGGGCGGTCTTCCTCAGGCGCAGAAGTCCCTGGGAGTGTTTGCTCAGCAGCCGGTTGTATCTCAGGCGCGGACGGGGACCTTGGGAGTCCCTTGTCCTTAGAACGCCGAGTCTCAACGACGGCGATCTCAGAGCGGGTTCCCACAGACGGCGCCAAATGATGGCCAGGGGCCTCATCGTTTATAGTCATGATGACTGGAGGAGAGACTTCTGGGAGGAAGAACGCCTGGTGGATTGGATCGCCCAAAGGAGAGTGCCTGAAAGCTCAGAAACAAAGGGTTAGGAGGCCCCCGGAGTGTTTTTCCGGGGGGGGAGCCTCCGACGCCCAAGTCAGTGGTTGGCTGAGAGAAAGGCAGAGAAAATAGCACAAAGGGCTGAGGAGTCTCGCCTGGTAATTTTCTCAGAGTGTGGGAGCAGTATTTTGCCAACCAGCCTCCTACCAAGTATTTAATTCCTGGTATTTATAGGAGCGCCTAGCCCGTTCAGATCGCGACACGTGTTCGGTCGGATGTTCCTGAATTTCTGGGCATAGGAGACAGATAGCTGGTAGCAGGTTGCCTTGAGCCATGTGCTGAGATGGGCCATGATGTGATTTTGATGGCGTCAGCGTGGCAGTGCGCCTTTTGAGGCGGATTGTGGCGTCTGTGAATGGATGTGTCAGAGGCTTCCTTAAATGCTTCCATAAATGCTCCTGCCGTACTCCCGAGGTCCCTGGGTGAGGTCGTCCTTTGGTACGGACAGAGCCTCTTCGGGAAACAAGCCCTCAGTTCGGGGGTTCCCAGTTTCAGGGAGTTCCGACTTCGGGGATATCATGTTCGGCTCGCTATGTCTGGTGCCGCTTTTCCGAAGGCAATCTGTTCACAACCTTGGGAGGGCGAGTAGTGTCCTCGGGTTTTCCTGGCGTCCCGGGCTCTGAGCTCTTCGGCTATCTCCCGAGGTGCATGATCACACCTTTTCTCGGGTAGCGCCAGCTTCTTCTGGCCATTCTTGTGGCAGGGAGTTCGGCCAGATAGAGGCGATAGCGTTTGGCTATCACAGCCCACAATGTCTAAGGCTTCTAGGCTAAGGTTACTGGCCATGTGGTACATGCATTATCTGATCGCCCACTCCATTACTAGTGAAGGGGGGGAAGTACGAGTATGGTGACAAAGATGGACCTCTTCCACCTCATTTGTATCATCCGCCAAATGCATTGCCACTTTGGAGCATCATTTGCTTAGCGGGCGTGGGACATGGTTTGTGATGTGAAGATCGGGGCGATATGTTTAGGACCGTTTATGATGAGGTTGGCCCAAAACCTCAATGTTTTGTCACCAGATAAGTTGATTATTGATGTGGTGAAGCTGGGAATGGCCAACATGGACTCATTCAAGGATCTGACGATGCTAAAGAAGACCAAGCTCCTCAACAGCTTCACGAAGTTAACACTAAGGACCCAAGTGGAGATTTAGGAGAAGGAGATAGCGGCTACTATGACCTAGGGATTGCAATTGGGTGGGTCAAGTTAGGTTTGGGTCAGGTCATTCATGTTCATGTTTAATCGGGTTAGCATGTATTCGGGTCCAGGTCGAGTTATTTTGGTTTGGGTTGATTTCGGATTTGGGTTAGGTCAGGCCGGTTTTATTTGGGTTCGAATCCAATCAGGCCGGTTTTATTTGGGTTCGAATCCAATCAGGTCGGGTTATTAGGTCTTAGACCAGATTCAACTTAATTGCGGGTTTACTCGATTCACTGATGTATAAGCCGAAATCGCTAAATTGATTCAATTTTTTTGTTTAATTTTCATTAAAATTTAATTTAACTTGACATAAAAATAATATAAAATTTATGAAAATAAATTAATATATAATTTATTTAATAAAGTACTCTTTCTATGTCAATTTTTTTGTAGTATTCACTATTTAACAATTAATCTACAATTTTATTTTCAACATTTTAGTATATAAATGAAAATTGATTATATTAAATAATAAATAAAGACCTATAGTTTCTAAATATATACTTTTTAATTTTTTTTCTAACAAATAATCTCTCTTCCTCCCATTTTCTTTACTCCATTTTATTTAACTTTTCTGACTAGCTTGATATGAATTTATTTATATTATTATTTATTATAAAATTTAAAAAATATATTTAAAAATTTTAGGTCTTGATTTATTATTCATGTATAAATTTTTTTTATTTATATATTAAAATGTTGAAAACAAAAAATTATATATTAATTGTTAAAATATGAATGATGCAGATAATTTGAGATATAATGAGCAATATGAATAAATTCAATTCAAACTATTTGAAAATTTTAAATATTTCAAAGAATATGGGGTAGAAGAGGTACTATAATTTCTAAACCTAATTATTTTTATCTCTTTATCACTGTTTCACTAATCGTTTCCCATAGTTCTCACTCTCTCGCTCTACAATGTAAAACATATCAACAGAATAGAAGAAACTCATTCATATATATTAAATCATAATTTTTTTAAAGTCTTTGCTTACCATATATTTTATATTGATTTAAGTTAAAATCAGGTCTTGTTGGGTTTAGTCATTGGGTCAAGTCGGGTTGGGTACAGTCAGGTTCAGGTCGTTGACTTTTTTGGTCAGGTTGGGCTTGGGTTCGGGTGGATTAGGCAAGTTTTTGGGGCGGGTCAAATTTTGCCATCTCTACTGTGACCAAGAAACCTCTACATCCACTAGTGCCCAACTGCCCACTTTATTTGATGTCTTTGAGACACAGGAGGTTATCCTGAATTTCCTCAAATTCATGACTGATCAGATACTTGAAATGAGCTCCCGCCTTTTTATTGTTAAGGCAAGGACCTTGAGGTTGGAGGAGACGATACGCTTATACTTTCCTCAATCCCATGATGCCAATACCATGGGTTATGCTCACCAGTCTTCCTAGCATGATGGCGATTCGACTAACTACTTCATGTTTTTGGTGAGTATTAAGGGCCAAGATGGTGTTGATAAGACCCAGGAAGTTTCTAAGGTGAGAGATGAGGCCACCCCTGATGGGTTGTTGACTGAGCGAGCCATTAAAAAAGAGGTTGATGCTAAGAGTGTTGTTGAGGAGAGAGTTGCCAGGACTACTGCTACTTCTGCCGATGCCAAGGAGGTTGGAGGGACTAAAGCTAACTCCATGTTTATGGAGCACGGTACTAAGGCCAGGTCTACTGAAGATCCCGCTATGCTCACACAGATGATGAATGCTCTAAGAACTTCCACCTATCCTTCACCTCTAGAGGATGCTTGATCCATTGCAATCCAGGACATTTATTTATTTATTATGTCAATGTTATTATAGATATTGCTTATATTCTTACTTTATGTTTTCATTATTATGCTTGACATTGGTGCATTAGTTGCTCTTTTTCTATTTCATACTACTTCATTTTAGTTTCTATATTTGTTTATGTTTCTTTTCCTTTATTTTGTGGTTGATCATCTTTTCTGTTTTCTTTTGAAGCCTTCAAATTTTTCAATGAAAGCTCAAATCAACCCTCTTGTTGAAATTTTCTTTTTGGAATGCTGACTTGCACGACAAGCAAAAATAATTTTCTTTCTAAATATATACTTTTTAAATTTTTTTCTAACAAATAATCTCTCTCCGTCCCATTTTCTTTGCTCCATTTCACTTTTCTGAGATTTTTCTCTTCGAGTGCGGTATTAGTTTCTATCTCTCATTCTTCTTCATTTTGTTTTCCATGCCAGTACATCAAGAGCAATGTACAAATTAAAGTGTAGGGGAGTGGATTTCATTTTTAGCCCTTGTTTATTCTATGTTTCCTTATTTATATATTTTTTTTAGTTATATTTCTGAAAATTTTCAAAATTTGAAAATTTTTTGGGCTTAATTGTTTTGAATCATTTTATTCAGCATGTGCTTATTAGACAGTGATTGTTATTTTAATGTCTTGAGTTCTTAACTTGAAGACCAAGTAAGTGATTCCACATATTTCACTTTGGTAGTCAATCTACTTATAAATTGTTTTTGGGATTCGTTAGCAAGCTAGCAGAAGACGATATCAAGAAACTATTTTTGCATCGATTTTTTGTGTTTAGTATGCTATTGAAAGCATGCTAAGTTTTGATTTTCTATGTTGGTTTGTGGAATGTTTGATTGAAGAATTTGTGGTTGATTATTGATAAAATAGAGCCAAGTAAAGTATGAAAGTATGCTACTCTGCTGTTTTTAGTGTTGAAGTAGGTTGGGGTCTTCTCTTAAGGCAAGAATCAATTACAACTCAAAAAGATGCTAAGAGCATTAGTATGATCAAAAGATCATCTTTGATTGTGTTGAAAATTAGCTTGGGTATAGATAGAACTCCTATAGTGTACACTTACTACAAAAGTTTTCGGCACATGACAAGAATTGGTAGAAAAAAAAATAAAAAGAAATTGAAAAGAAATTAATTAATCACCCAATCCATGGTTTATGGTTTGAAAAGTTGTGCATAGTTAGCTCTGGCTTGGTGCGGTTTGTGCTTTTTAATTTTCATGAAAATTTGAAGTTATTCTTTTAGTTTCGAGAGATATTGGTTGCTAGCTTGGGGATGAATTATTCCCATTACATTATTTTTGTTTTGAAAAGTGTTAGATAATTAGAGTCTCAATCTTTTTTATACCTCTTTACTCAAGGAATAATTCTACTTTCTAATCATTTTCAAGGTTTTTAAGAATTTTCTAATTTTTTTTCTTGATTTTTTACTTAAGAGCAAGAAAAAGTTCAAGTATGGGGAAAAAATATGATGTTTTCATATTTAGTCATGTTTTCTATGTTTTTTCCTTGTATTTGCTTGTCTTTTGATGTGTTTAAGCTAGGATATGCTACTTAATTGGTTCATATTCCATTTTTAGGTCATATTTCTTCTTCATTTGAGTTAGAGACGATTCTATAAAGTCTTGCAGCTGAATTGCAAGTCTTGGCAAAGTGTTAGAGTAGACATTCCTTGTTACATGCCTTACAACATTCCCCTGTTCTTAATTGTGTCATTAAAGTTTACAATTTTTACATTCTAGGTGTCAAACACAGTCTTAAACACACTCGTGTTAAAGACCATGTTTGCCCAAACATGCCCACATTATAACCCATGTTTGCATGCTGTTAGGGTTTCTTGAGCTATTTTTAAGCTTTTCATGGAGAATAAGCAGGCGACACCCAGAGGCAGCTAAGGGCTGCCTGGGAAGAATAAGATGTGAAAATTACACAGAAAAAAGGGAGTTTTTATTGAATAAAGGCTGTTGTGATAATCAACACCATTTTATGAACACCAGATTAAACATTTCTTATAAAATAAGAAATTAAGCGATGGATAATTCTTTCCTTAGTTTTCTTTTAATCCTATTGTGTTTATTTTGCAGCATTATGAGATAAACTTTTCTTACTCATGCTTAGAGTAGATGAACCTGAAGATGAATTTGTGATTGTAATTACTTTTTAGTTTAATATGATTATGTGTTTTTCTTGCAATTTTATCCAATGTTCTTTGATGCGTTGATTAATAGTCGCTAGCCTATTAATTCAATGTGTGATCATGAACATGCATCAAGTAGTATTCAGTATGTTTGTTATGGATCACCGTTGGATAAAAGAGATAATATCATAACCGAGTGTAATAGGTGTGATATTACCTCTGAACTAGGATGAAACCTAGTAGTTTGTCGTAGGACTTATAATGCATTATTAGGAAGCACGGTAGGACTAAACACCCTATCGGTAACTTAAAATAAGGCTAGTGTAATGGGAATGATAGGGAGCTAATCTACATTAGGTAGTACTCCATGGTTCAACTAAATCACAATCCTATTAAACTGAAGTAAGAGCAACGTAAAGGAATTTCTAGGGGGATTATGTGGTTCTTTTATTGTTGATTGTTTTAATTATTTTTCACTCCCGATCAATAATTAGTAGTTTATTTCACTGCATTAGTTTAGTTAGTTAATTCTTAATAGTAATTAAATAAACTTTTTTAATTATCGGTTAGATAATAGAGAGAAGTTGAGTATGGTAGACAACCTCCGTTCTTTGGGGAAATGATCTTTGTACTTGCTACTGCTATACTTTGATGATTGGTGTGCTTGCCTGTGAGTTCACATATTGTTTAGTGTGAAGAGATTTGACACATCCATATTATTCATTAGTGTAGTAAAAATGTTTGTTGTGAACTATGAACACACTAGCTTGTTGGTAAGAAATAGGACTAATATGAAAGCCCAAAATGATTAAATCTCTATCTAATGGATTCACACTAAAGAAGCCTAATAAGCTAATAAAATGACTCATATTCCCAGATGAAATAAAATCCAAAAATTGAGGGATTAGCCGCAAGATTCCTATCTATGAGCTATTTACTCTGATCTCCCTTGGCTATATGAACGCAGTAAGTTGCCAATCCCAAGATGTGATACTTTGACTCATCATCTTATTGCTCATCTTTATTCGCTAGAAATCTAACTTAATCGTCAAAGGGTTTCCCTTGGAAAAATATTTTGAGGCTCTGACATTATCTTTGTATGTAGGACTTGATTTCAAAGTTCACCACACCTTTAGGTCAAGCCTATACAATCCCTACAACTATCAACTACTTTACTCAATGAAAAGTTTTTGTTGCCATTGTCAAGGACTGATGAGTGCTTTCTTTGGTTCATTGGTGGTTCTTTTTTTAGTTTTTTTTTCATAATTAGACATTATTCTAATTTGTGTAATTTGTTTTATTCTTCGTTATAGGTATATTTCTAATACATGACCCAAGGTTCTAACTTTCACTTATTGCTATTTGATTCAGAAATTGAGAGGAGCTTGCATGAGCTACAGTCAAGGAGCAAATTTCTTGAGGAAGAAAATACTTGTTCTTTTCTTTTCGTGAACATGGAAAAGAAGTTAGATAATCTTAGTGGAAATGGTGGCCGAGGTAGCGTGCCACCCTACCGTGATCTTTATGGACATGACAAGGTCATTGATAATGGACATGGAGGACATAATCATTATGGATGTAGAAGAAAAGGAAAACCCATTTTGACTACTTTTGACCTTTGGCTGTGGAAGATTGCAAAAACATGATAAGGCTGGCTCTGTTGAGAGGATGAGCATTTGTTATTTTGGGTAAATTGGTAGACATTCACATCATTAGCTCCATTTATGAAGATCTGAATTTCCATATCAAGAAGTTTATGAGGTTTTGTGACACATTTGAGTTGGAAGGAGTAAGTGAGGATGCTAAGAGGGTGAGATTGTTTCCATTTTCCATTCTCCCTTGTGGATGAAGCTACTAAATGGTTTGAGAATATTGACCCTACATCCATTCACACTTGGCAAAATTTTTATGATGTGTTCATTTGGAGGTTTTTCCCACCCAAAAATGTTTTTAAATTGAGAAATGAGTTGCTAGAATAGAAATCTTTGGTGGGAGCATAGGTGCATTTTAAAAGAATGGTAAAGAGGTGCCCCACCCAAGATGTGGATTAAGAGCATAAATTTCATCTTTTCTACAATGTGTTAGCACCTAATACAAGACTTCAAGTAGGTGCAGCTATCAAAGGATTTCTGTTGTTGACGGATGTGGAGGAATATTTTGAGTTCCTAAAGAATATGGTGGAAAGCCTTGAGATTTGCAAAATAAAAGGCACCAATGAAAGGGAATGGTTTATATAAGGTCAATAAGAACAAATCCGTACAAGCTCAACTATCCACTCTTAGTTCCATGATAGCTAAGTTACCAAAGAATCATCTGTATGTGTTACATGCATCTCTGATTGGATGCACATGCTAACCTTAAGCTCATAGTACTATTATATATTTATTGTTCTTGTTTTGTTTTCTATTTTGCAAATTATCAAGCTATCGATGAAATTATGTTATCTACCACTACCAAAAAACTATTTTTTTCTAACAGGCTTACGTTGGAAAATTAGATATTCCAACATAATACTGTTGGAAAATGGCGTGTTGGTAAATCACACATTGGAAAAAATTTCCAATAGCCTAAGGATTGGCTGTTGAAATATGAGCTATTGAAATTTCAAATGGCCTAATCTAGTATAATTATTTCTAATGGTTGAACAATTTTGCAATGACCAAGGCCATTGGAAAATTCCAATAGCCTACGCTGTTGAAATTTTTTTTTAAATTATATTTTATATATTACTAAATTTATATTTTATATTTTCTAAAAATGTAATTTAAATTTAATTACAAAATAACAAAAAAACTAGATCAACACAATCACAAAAACTGATATGCACAATCACAAAATTATATTTCATATTATTACAAAAATTCTGAATCACAAACTTATATTTTATATTGCATCCAAACTGCTTTGTTGAATTTATTGTAGGTGGTAAAGCAAGCAACACAAGTAACTGGACCAAAACCAGTGCTTGTCAAAAGAAAAATGGATAGATAACTGTGAGTAAATTTTCACCTCTACCAATACAATTAGTAGGTGAGTTGATAAGTGTAAAAATAAATAGAATAAACAACCAATAAGACCCAGGCACACATGAAACACAAGATCCAATGGCTAAGTTACAGGTAAGTGAAATTGAAAGAAAAGCTGGGACAACAAGCATAGCTAAAATCATAATTTGCCTTTCAAGAACCTATCAACTAAACCCAGAACAGACTATCAAATGATACTAACACCAAAATCACAAAATCAGATTTGAACAATCCACAAAAATCACAAAATCACAAAAGCAATATTAAAATCATACAGGACAACTCATAACCAGATTTGTTACCCACTCCGGGGTAGTCCAGTTATGGTGCCAAAATTGTGCATTCAAAATTCCCAGGATTGGTATGTTCTGTAGGCCATCAGAACAATACCCTTAGTATGCATACCCAAGTGACCCTCTTAGGCACTATGTAAATGCATGGATATTGGTCCAATCATTACACACATATTCACATTTTATGCACACCATGGCAGCAAATAAGGAAAACACTAGCACAAGTCTTAATCTTGGTTACCACACATTACGCAATCTTATTAAGTGTAAGTGACCAACCATTGCACCTAAAACTTCTTCCAAAAAATTGTATTAATCTAGCCATGTAACCCCCTATTTTATTTTCCTCATTATCGAGTATAGTATTTAAGAAATCCAAGGAATTTGGTTTTACATCAATAGCCCACCTATGGACCAAGTGATGGATTTTTTAAGTTGGTTGCAAAATTCAAACCAAGTGAACAGTACTTAGCAAACTTTGCAATGTCATATCTTTGGTTACAGGGCTCAAAATTCATAAATTTTAAAGCCTAGTTCAACCTCTAGATGTGCTCTAGGTGTGGTCAAAATTTCATACCAAGATTCAATCTACACAAGGAGATATAGAACTTTAAGTGTAGAGTCAAAGTTCTAGTCATGTTATGACTATTTTGCCCATACAAAATTTCATAAGTGTGCAAACATTTTATTCACAAGGGGTAAGTCCTCCAAGGCTATCCCATACATGTCCAATATACATACGAATTTCATGCTCTTGCATCTAGCAACTTTATGTGACAAAAAAAAAATTTACAAGTAAGCAGCCTATCGTTCACACTTAGGCAGCTTTGCACCACATCACATACATAGCCAAAACATTACTCAAATGTTCACGTACTTGTCTCATTTTACATACACTACATGTACATGCATACATGCACTACATAATGGTCTTAACCTAGCTAAATATGCACCCTAAGTTACAAGAGTGAGTGAGACACAATGGACTCTAGAAATAGGATGCTGGATAGCTGCTGCATAACACAATAAGCACCATCACTAAAAATACCAAATGTGCTCCTAAAATCACCAAAATTTCCAGCTCAAAACTACATACATGGAAGTTAAAATACCTAAAATTTTATATCAAAACTCTAATGAAAAAGGTTAGTTTGAATGTGATCTTTCTGCTAGACCTAAAATGGAAGAATTGAGGGGAGTAAGTTTCATTCTGAAACTTAGTAAAGGAAACACTTGGTTTCTTAAGGAAATGTGATCCTCATTAAAACCTGCATCCAGAGACACTAAAACACAAAATCACAATGCATATATACAAGATATAGCAATCAAATGTAGCAGTCATTCACAACCAACAGACACATGAAATACAGCTGCAACATAAACCATAGGTTAGTCTATAAAACATGCAATAAACTTAAGTAAATCACTATGGTTGTTACAACCCTCCTAGCGGGAAGCACATTTAAGGCATATAAGTTAATAAATCCCTAGTTTAATACCTCACTTTAAGATCATTTAGCAAGGTCAAGCAAGTTAGTTAAGGTTCACTAGGTTTCGGGGAGAATATGGCATCAAAAAAGGTCTGGGGGGAAAATGGTAATTTTGCATCCCAAGGTATCGGGCTGAGTCCCAAGAGTCAAAAGCATGTTTTAAAACCTAGCCCTTCCTTAGCACCCAAGTATTTCATTAAGTGTTTAAGATTTGACCAAGATTTTGTTAGTGTTGTGCCCAAAAGCCAATCATGAGATGATTATATTTTTGCACATTGAGTCATGATATTTTATTAAGGCATTAATCCAGTAATTATGTTTGTTGTTTTGTTTCTGCGTAACGTAATAAACATAATTGTAACCCTAGAATAATGATATTCTTAAACATCCCTGGTCCTAGTATTATTGTGGAGCGGGTTGCAATAATACATAACGACTAGCATATGTGGAGCCTAATATGAGATATGTAGTCTACATATGGGTACAAGTTGGAGAACTTGTGTACTGGACCGACCCACCATGAGAACACTACATGGATCGTTATATGAGTGTCATAAGTGATTCTCATAGTGATCATGGTATATGTAGTCCTTCGAGCTAAGATCATCAAGGTTCCTTACATGTGAGTCACATACTTTGATACTTTCCTTTGTTGCTCGTAACTGAGTGGACTTGAAGGAGGTCATTGGGTATGTCACATATCATGCGGAGGGATTTGTATGATCAAGATGGGATTTGTCCCTCCTATGTAATAGGAGTAATATCTTCAGGGCCCTTGATAGAGTGAGACTTAGAAAATGCATGGCCATGCTCGGATGAGTTGATATACGATATCAATGTCATCAGTTTAAGTTAGTCTACTCGGTAATCAAGAAACCAAAGATTGGGCTATACGAGAGTGACACATTCCATGTCTCGTGCTTAGTCTTGATATCTTGGACAAAGGGACAATGGCATACATCGGTGATGATCATAAAGGTTTAGTCGAATCATCGACAATCTTGTCACTTGGGTAGCAATGATGTGTTGCTAGACACCGCTCATTACTTATGATCATAAATGTGATTTATGATCATTGCCAACATGGCAAGAGCCTATTGGGTCACACACATAGAGCTATTTGGATCATTAGAGTGCATGGGCTAATTATTTGGGTTATGGTTTCACTTTAATTTCACATTAATAATGGGCCCAAGAGTTGAGCCATTATTAAGCCCAAAATTAAATCCTAATTGGATTAGGGCTTTGAAACCCATTAGGCCTGGAAGTTGAGTCTCACTATAAATACAACTTCTAGTGAGAAATTCGTAGGTCTCCTTGCCCTAGCCTCCAAAAGGACAGCCACACTCTTCTCTTGCAATTCCTTGGAGGATGCAAGCTAGCACTGCGAGTGCAAGAGAAACGCATCTGCCGGGACATGGTGGAAGCGTGGTGATCCCGAGAGTCGTGTGGATACCATAGAGAGCCTGAACACGTCAACTGTTCAGGTTTTGTGATTCGACTCTACAGTTGAGTGAGAGATCTCAACCGAAAATTAGGTATGAAAATTTTTGAACACCCGGTTTACCCCGTTTCACTTGGATCCTAAAGGGTTTCGATTAAATTCCGCTGCGCTGTTTGGCTCCCGAAACCCATCAGATTTGACCTTAGGTTACTATTTGGGGAAAGGGTTCTTTTTGACAACTTAAAAAAAGTTTAAGGGCTTGTTGGGTTGAAGGGTTATAAACTTGGTAAAGGTCATTTTGGCTGCCACTATTCACTTCCCTTCCTCTTAAAACCCGAGCTCCTTCTTTACCCCTTGGTTTTTACATTAATTCTCGCACAAATTCAAGAGTTATTGGTGAAAATTGAAGGTTTCATGGGTGTTTAAGCTTTGGGTGGCATGTTTCAAGGAAGTTTTATGCTTTTTAAGCTTGAAATTACGTTTTCTTGCTTTGTGCTTGGTTTGTACATGAGGTACTTTCAAATCCTTGATGTTTTCTTGTTTATTTGGCCTTTAGATGCATGGGTTTTTGTTAGATTGTGTTAATTTGATGCCATTTCCCTTGGTTTGTCTTGGAACCTTGAAAACTTAATGGAACCACATTTTTGGTGAAGGAATGCTTGATCTTTGCTTGTAGCTTGGAATAAAGGTAAGGGATTTATGATTCATACTCATTTGATGCATTCATAGGTTGTTTGTGGTGAAATTCTTGTGAATTTGATGATTGGAATTAGTTGTGGAGGGAGATGTTTAGGGTCGACTAGTTAAGTTTCCAAGCTTAGTTTGGTGTTTGTGTGTGTTGCAAGCTTGGAATGAATGGTGCATAGTAGGCTAGGAAGTGTGTTTTGTAGGTTTGTAAAGTGGGACGGCATCCTAAACTTGCTTGGGAGCCTTTGGAAGCCTTCAAAGAGGCTTAGGTGGCCTTTTCTGGGTTCAGGGCACAGGGCTCTAGCGCCTAGGCACCGTTCGACGCTATAGCACCTAAGGCCCTACAAGGCAGGGTGCTCCTAGTGTCTAGGCCTCTAGTGGTGCCTAGGCCTCAGTGGTAAGGCACCAGCACTCGACAGCTTTGACAAGTTGTGGGGCTTTTGCCATAACTTTTCACTCGGGCATCAGATTGAGGTGATTCAACATTCCACATGAAGCTAAGACAGAGAACTACCATTTTCACACCTTTACAAAGCTTAGATGTGCCCAAGTTTAGATTCATTTTAGTTCAGATTGAAGGCATATTTGGCCACAATAGAGCATCATTAGTTGGGTGCAAGGTTTAGTACCATTGAGAGCCTAGCCATGCCTTTAGATTTGAGGTTCCAATGTTGAAACCTTAGTGCACCTAGGGGGGTTTCTAAAGAACCTAGTAAATGAATCCAACCATGGTCATTACTACTGCACTAGTGTGAACCAAGTAATGGTGGATAGGTTATGCCTTGAATGAAGGTTTAGTGCACTTGTAGCCCAGGCAAGATTACTTGAGGTGCAAGTGAAAACCTAGCACACTCTTGGTAAGGGTTTAAAGTGGAAGCTTAGTACACAAGTGACCTAGGCAAGTCTTAGGACTTGAGGCACTATGTGGAGGCTTAGTACACCTAGTGAGTTCCTTGGAACTCAAGCGGGGCGCATCCACCATGTTCACCTGCACAACAATTAAGAGAAGGTTAAATTTATTATGTCAGTAAGCTAAGGCTTACTAGGAGCTAGTTAGGGGCTAGAACTCGTTAGGCATAGAGTGACACCTGTGAGAGGACTAGGAGGAGGAGGGGTCCCAAGGGACCTAAATGTATACACATATGTTAAACCCTGACACTGTATGTGCTCGCAGTAGATTACATATACATATAAATGTGTTATCCTTAGTGTTTTCCTTGCAGGTTAAAGATTCCTTACTAAGAATCTTAGGATTCTTACTCCCTTAGTTTTATGTTTTGCAGATACAATGGTTCTTGGACTCGACAATCATTGAGGGTTGTCGTGGTGGTTCCGTTAGAGGTATATCACTTCGAGAATCCTTGAGATTCTAGTTTATTTGGTTGCTTATTCGTTAAGTTACATTACTAACTACAGTTTTCTTGGCCACAAAGGCTAGTGAGCATATGGAGGATCATTAAGGCTTGCCACCAGGATCTCTCATCTAAGGTGGAAGTTATTTGGTTAGATCTTAGTAGTACTAGCCCTATGTATATATAATTTATGGTAGTGGCCTCCAATGTGTATGAATAGAGTTATGGACTCTAGGGTTGCCTTTAGGTATAGGGCATAGTTTATGATTGTTTAAGTGCCCACACATGGTTAATTATGTGTAGGATTCATGTTGATGCTATAAAAGTTTTGTATGCTTTTACTCTTTCAACATTGGTTTCTATAGAAATGCCTAGGCTACATAAATGTTTTATGATTTTATACTTGCTCAAGTCAAAGCAACTCTTGCATGCATAATTGCATTCATAGGTTAAACAACTAGTGGCATGAAGTTTTAATCAATGTGTACATAATTAATTAGCCAATTACAACCAACATGAGACTTGTTCTCATAGGCTTATTAGGCAGGGCCATGAGGGGCCGTGTCGATGGCAACCTTCCTTAAGCTAATGCTTTGTCTTAGGAGGATTTTAACACTAGTTAGTACTAACTTTGGGCTCTATAAAGTCTCTCTCTTCACTGCCATCATGATGGCCAGGGGCCTCATCATTCAGAGTCATGGTGACTGGAGGAGAGACTTCTAGGAGGAAGAACGCCTGGTGGATTGGATCACCCAAAGGAGAGTGCCTGAAAGCTCAAAAACAAAGGGTTAGGAGGTCCCCGGAGTGTTTTTCCGGGGGGGGGGGGGGGGCCCCCCCGGGGGGGGGGAGCCTCCGACGCCCAAGTCAGTGGTTGGCTGAGAAAAGGCAGAGAAAATAGCACAAAGGGCTGAGGAGTCTCGCCTGGTAATTTTCTCAGAGTGTAGGAGCAGTGTTTTGCCAACCAACCTCCTGCCCAATATTAATTCCTGGTATTTATAGGAGTGCCTAGCCCGTTCAGATCGCGACACGTGTTCGGTCGGATGTTCCTGAATTTCTGGGCGTAGGAGACAGATAGCTGGTAGCAGGTTGCCTTGAGCCATGTGCTGAGACGGGCCATGATGTGATTTTGATGGCGTCAGTGTGGCAGTGCGCCTTTTGAGGTGGATTGTGGCGTCTATGAATGGATGTGTCAGAGGCTTCCTTAAATGCTTCCATAAATGCTCCTGCCGTACTCCCGAGGTCCCTGGGTGAGGTCGTCCTTTGGTACGGACAGAGCCTCTTCGGGAAACAAGCCCTCAGTTCGGGGGTTCCCAGTTTCAGGGAGTTCCGCCTTCGGGGATATCATGTTCGGCTCGCTATGTCTGGTGCCGCTTTTCCGAAGGCGATCTGTTCACAACCTTGGGGGGGCAAGTAGTGTCCTCAGGTTTTCCTGGCGTGCCGGGCTCGGAGCTCTTCGGCTATCTCCCGAGGTGCATGATCACACCTTTTCTCGGGTAGCGCCAGCTTCTTCTGGCCATTCTTGTGGCAGGGAGTTCGGCCAGATAGAGGCGATAGCGTTTGGCTATCACATGCCCCCCTTTGGAAAGCCGAAGTGAAGACTTCGGTTTTGCATCTCTTTCCGAGGTTGTTTATGGGAGTCTCTTTGGAAGCTCAACCTGTTCCGAGGATGCGCCTTTTGCCCGAAGATCATGGGCTCTTCGGCCTTGGCCTGTTCTTTGGTGTCTTCGAGGCGGAGCCTGTGCCGAAGATACACCTCTTGTCCGAAGGTCATGGGCTGTTCGGCCATAGCCTGTCTCTTGGCGTCCTCGAGTTGGCCTGCTCTTTGTTTCTGCAGGTCTGTTTGGCCAAGCGTGTCAGTCTGAGCGGCGCGTCCCAGTTTTCCAGGGATGTCAGAAGACGTGTCCCAGTTTTCAAGGGACGTTTGGAGGACGTGTCCACCATTTTTCCACAGCGGTTGACACGTGGTGCTTTGCCATTGGAGGAGAGTCACGTCGATTACAGAGGGCACGCCTTTTCAGGTGCAGAGAGCAGTTACGGCGACGGTTCGCCTCCAAAGGGTACTTATGACGATGTTTCGGTTACCCACCTCTGGCTTTATAAATAGCCCATTCCATCATAAGTTCCTTTTGCTTTTTCTTCTGCTCTTTTCTCTGCTTTGCCCCTGTTCTTGCACTTTCTTGCTTTCTGTGGCGGAGCTACCTTAATCAGAGCTTTTTTCCAGCCAACTTTCACGACGGCGTCCTCAGATTTTGGCAAATCTTTCGGTGGGTTTTTGTTTTCCAGAGCGTTTTGATCCCTGTGTTCTTTTGAGTTTTTCTCTGGAAACTGTTTTCTTCCGTTTTCAAACTCGTTTTCATGTCGAAAATGCCCATTCCTGAGAGCTGGCAGCCTCTTTTAGCCCATCCTTGTTGCACCACCCCTGCAAAGTTAGAGAGGTGGAAGAAAAAATTCTTTCTTCCCTCTTACGCCATTACTAGGCTGCCTCGTTCTAGCCATTATGCTTTTTCAAACCATAGTAAGGAGGTTACCATTTTCCGAGCCCAGCTGAAGGCCGGTCTTCGGTATCCTCCCCCGAAGATGGTGTGCGAGTTCTGCAAATTTCATGGCATTGCTGTGAACCAGCTTCCCCCGAACTCGTTCTGCTATTTTAACGCCTACCTCTGCATGTGTGGCGTCTTCGGGATAGAACCCCATTTTATAATCTTTATGCAGTACTACAAGCTCTCTGTGGTCCCGAAGGGTGGCTTCTATTTCATGCTACCTCGGGGATCCGGGAGCAAGAAATTCATGTTCACCTTCGCCACTAAGGATAGCTGGCGGGGGTGGCAACAGAAGTTCTTCTTCCTGAAGATGGACGAGGCCTGGTCGTACGTTCCGACCAAATGGGCTCAGGGAACACTGGATGTGGACGTTGTTGATCCGAGGATGCTGCTGACCCCAGAGTTGGCTCCCGTGTTCGCGGATTTCGACGCCCGCATTCGGGCTGTCTTTGACTGGGATCCCGAGGTCGCTCCGCGCGCCCTTTACCCTTTTCCAATTAACTGGAAGTTGATGACCGAAGAGGTCCTTCGGGAATTAAAGGTGGTAAAGGAGCACAAGACTGACCTCAAGATGCCAGCTCCTGCCATCGCCGGGAAGGATTCCTGGTTGGTCAAGCTTCTCAAGGAGGAGATTTCTTTCGAAACGTTTGTCGAAAGTGAGTCATCTTCTACTCCTTTGCTATTTTTTCCTCGGACTTACGCTGATGTTTCTCTCCTTTTTCAGAGATGGGCGACGGGACTGCCGCCTATTACAAGGCCCTTTTCACCGGCCAAGTGGGGAAGGGCGATCAGACGAAGAAGGCGGCTTCCCGAAGGCGGAAGTCTACTGGCGCGGGGCCTTCGAGGAAACGGGCAAAGAGAACTGCTCAGGTTCCTCTAGAAGAAATTCCCGAGGAGACTGCTGAGGAGCCTGGGACAGCCGAGATTCCGGCGCCTGAGACTGCTGTTTCCGAGGTCCCTTCAACCGACGTCCCTCCTCAAAGTCCTACTGCGTCGCAGGCCCTCCTTGATGTAGTGGTAGAAGTACCTTCTGCCGAGGAGCGGCGCAGGCGGAAGGGCAAGGGCATTTCGGCCGAGGAGGCCGAGGACTCCGAGGACGTTGTTGTCGAGGTTCCACCAGGTTTGTTTCCAGACAAAGTGTACTTCCTTTGTTTTTTCTGGAATTGCCTTTATCTCTGACCTGCTTCTCTTTTTCGCCCTGCAGGGGAGTTACTTACCCCGAACTGGGCGGCCGAACACGCGAAGGCGAGGGCCCGTCGCGACGCCAAAGTCCCGCAAGGGAAGATACCAAAGGAGCCTTTCTGGACATTCACGGAGGACATGAACTTGTACTCCGAGGACTGTCCTGAAATGGCTAAGCAGATTTCGAAGGGGGTGCTCACCGAGGCCTCCTTCAAGGCTATAGCGGCGGCCCATCCGGGGGATAACACCCTCGCCGCAAAGATCACCGAGCATGCTGCTCAGGTATATCCTTCACAGCTCTTCCCCTTCAATTTTTTCCTAAGTGTTTGGCTCTTACTGACCTTGCGTTTTATCTTCTTTGCAGCTGCTGGGGTACGCCGGCTTTCTCCGAGTTCGGGTAGCCAGGCAGACGGCATTCCGAGCTTCGGCCTCAGAGGCCCTAGAAAAGGCGAAAGCGACGTGCTCGGAATTGACCGCCAAGAACCAGCAGCTGGCAGATGCTGCGAAGGAGGAAGCTGCCACCCTTCGGGAGGAGTTCCGAAAGGAGAAGGAAAACTTGATGGCGGACTCCTCCCTGAAGATTGCCGACCTCCGCAATCATGTGGCGGGGCTGCGCGCTGCAAACCAAGACCTTCTCCAAGACAAGGCAAAAAAGAGAGAATATCATAGTCACGCTCTTGTCTGAGAAGAAAGCCCTTCAAGCCGAGGTCCAGTCTTTGAAGAAGGAGCCGAAGGGGGAGGAGCGGATAAAGGTGCTGGAAGAGGAGGTCGGGGATCTGAAGGACGAGCTTGACGACCTTGAGCTTAAGAAGAACAAGTCTGATCAAATGAACAAGGTCGCGTTTCAGGACGGCTTCTGCCTTGCTCGGCACCAGGTTCTCCAGAGGTTCCCAGGTCTGGACCTCTCTTTTCTAGAGGGTCTAAACATTCCTGGGGGACCTCGGTGGGAAATGGTCCAAGGTCGAACATCTGAACCTTCCTCCTTCAATTCCAGCGCCAAAGGTGGTGGAAAAGGGCGGGCAAGCGAGTGGCTCTCGGGACGCCGCGAACCCTTAGGCTATTTTAGGGCCCCTTTTCCTTCCCTTCTATTTTGTACTCCTTCTTCGGGCACTTCTCTTCTGTAAAGCAGCTTTGCTCTTAATGAAGATTTTTTGGCTAAGTGTTTCTTCAAGTTTCTTTATTTCCATTGTCCCGAACACGTTCGCTCAAGAGACTTCGGAAAACCTATGATCAAAGAAACTTTTTTACCTTCCCTTGGCCGAGCTTGTTCGCTCCAAAGGCTTTTTGGAAAGTCTGAAAAATTTGACTAAGTCTTTTTGCAGGCTTTTGCATTTCCAATTTTTCCCGAACATGATTGCTCAAGGGACTTCGGAAAACCTTCAGTCAAATTTTTGTTTTTCCAGGTGTCCCGAGCATATTTGCTCAAGGGAGTTCGGAAAACCTTCCGCGAGATTTTTCACTTCCCATTTTCCCGAGCACGTTCGCTCAAGGGAGCTCAGGAAATTATCTCTGCGCTGGCTACGGCGAGTACTTCTGCGATATTTTTGTTTTCCATCTTTCCCGAGCGTGATGGCTCAAGGGACTTCGGAAAACTGCCTCTGTGAGATTTCTCCATCTTTTCCCGAGCGTGATGGCTCAAGGGACTCTGGGAGGTCAATCTGCGCTTTATTACGGCGAGCATCTTCGCGGAATTCTGCTTTGCACAATTTTGGATACTTAAGAACTTTCCTTAAGAGCATTCTGTACTTACAATTCCTCCGCTTCATCTTAGGCGTAGAATTTTTTCAAGGCGTCTGAGTGCCAAGTATTTTTCAATTCTACGCCTTCGGCGTCGCCAAGTTTGTACACGCCTTTTCGTACTTCGGCGAGAACCAGATAAGGTCCTTCCCAGTTTGCGCGAAGTACTCCGTGGGACGGCCTTCGGGGTGCAAAGTCAGCCTTTCGGAGAACGAGGTCTCCCTTCTTGATTTCTTTTGGCCTGGCCCGTAAGTTTACAGCCGCGGCCACTCTTTGCTGAAAAGCTTTTCTTCTCAGCTCGGCTATTTCTCTGTGTTCGCCGACGAGGTCGAGCTTGGTTCTGAGGCCGAGGTCGTTTCCACCTTCATCAAATATTTGTACCCGTATTGATGGTCTGACTATCTCGACTGGGATAATGGCCTCTGTCCCGAAGACTAGTGAAAAGGGAGTTTCCCCTGTGGCCCTTCGGGGCGTCGTTCGGTAGCTCCACAATACGCTTTGGAGTTCTCCTGGCCATTTCCCTTTTGCTTCTCCCAGTCTCTTTTTCAGGCCATCTTTTATGGTCCTGTTCGATACTTCCACCTGCTCGTTACTTTGGGGGTGAGCTACTGGGGCGAAGTGCATCTTTATTCCGAGGTCGCTGATAAATTCTTGGAATCCTTTGTCTATGAATTGGGATCCATTATCGGCTACTAGTACCCTTGGTATGCCAAATCTGCATACGATGTTCTTCCATACGAACTTCTACACTTCTTTTGCCGAGATAGTTGCTAGTGGTTCTGCCTCCACCCATTTTGAGAAATAGTCCACTGCTACCACGCAGAATTTCACGCCTCCGGGTGTTGTGGGGAGTGGCCCAGTAAGGTCTATACCCCAGACTGCGAAGGGCCAAGGATAGTCTGCCCCATTTCCGAGGGTGCCCTACCATGTTCGCGTGAGGGTGTTACGTTTTCCCTCTGGATTTTCGCGTGTCTCTGGCAACTACCGCATTTTAGGACGAACTGGCTTGCGTCCTTTCTCAGGGTAGGCCAGAAATATCCCTGGCGAAGTATCACTCCTGGCAAGGGCATCGGTTCCAATGTGTGAACCACACATGCCTTCGTGAGCCCTTCTTCAAGGCATTCGGGCCTATCCTTGGGTCTAGCAACTGAAACCATCTTTGCACCCGGAGCTGCACAAGCTTGTGTGGTCTTCCAATGATTGCCTCTTGAGTGCTATCAATCTTTATGAATAAGGCAATGGCCGAGAGTGCCTTCGCAGTATTGTCAACATTGTCGCCGAGGTCCTTCCAAGAGCCAAATATGCCACGAGGTATCTTTTTATTGGAATGTGTCACTCCTATAGCCCAAATCTTTGGTTATCTGATTACTAAAGATAACTTAAACTGATGACATTTATATCCTCGGTATATCAATTTTCGAGCATGGCCATGCATTTTTCTAAGTCTAACTCTATCCGATGGCATTTGAAGATATCTCTCCCGTTACATAAGAGGGACAAATCCCATCTTGATCATACAAATCCCTCCGCATGATATGTGACATACCCAATGACCTCCTTCAAGTTACAGTTACAAGCAACAAAAGGAAGTATCAAAGTATGTGACGCCAATAGGTCTGGAACCTCCTCTATGACCTTAGGTCAAAGGTTTCAGCTACATATACCATGATCACTATGAGACTCACTTGATGACACTCATATAACGATCCATGTAGTGTTCTCATGGTGGGTCTGTCCAGTACACAAGTGGTCCAAGATTCTCGCACCCATATGTAGACTACATATCTCATATTGTCTCCACATATGCTCCAGTTAATATTATTGCAACCCACTCCACAATAATACTAGACCAGGGACATTTCGGAATATCATTATTCTAAGGTTACAATTATGTTTGTTAACTTACGCAGGACAAACAAAACCTTCAAACATAATCTGCTGGCAATTAATACCATAAAATATCGCTGCCGAGGCAAAAATACAATTTCTCATGACTCCTTTGGGCACAACTCTGGCAACTACCACATTTCCGGACGAACTGTCTTGCGTCCTTTCTCAGGGTAGGCCAGAAGTATCCTTGGCGGAGTATCACTGCTGCAAGGGCATCAGTTCCAATGTGTGGACCACACATGCCTTCGTGAACTTCTTCAAGGACCATTTCAGTATCCTCTTCATTCACACATCTTTGCAGCGGGTTCGTATATCCCTACCGGTATAACTCTTCGCCAATCAGGAAGAATCTTCCGGAGCGTCTTCGCAGTCTTGCAGCATCGCCGGGGTCTTCGGGGAGCAAATTCTCTGCGAGGTATCTTTTTATTGGGTCTTTCCACCCTGTTCCCGAGGTCGCTATGCTTAGCACTGAGATGCTCGGATGGTCTAGCACCTCGGTGTATGTTTTCGACTTCGCCAAGCAATCTGCCTCAGTGTTATTCCGCCGGGGTACATTTTCGATCCGTACGGCGTCAAACTCTTGGATGAGCTTTGCTACCAGCTCGTGGTATTTTGCCAAGATTGGGTCCTTCGCCCCATAATCTCCTGCCGTCTGCCGAACTACCAGCTGGGAATCGCTGTGAGCCTTTAAGTTTCTCACGCCGATCTTTCTGGCCAAGCGTAATCCCGCTATGAGGGCTTCATACTCAGCTACATTGTTGGTGACGTTGAAGCTGAACTTGATAGCCTTCGTTACCTCCAGGCCTTCGGGGCCCCTGATAATTACTCCAGCTCCCTGGTGTTCGGACCCCGAGGCTCCGTCTACGTGCAAGGTCCATTCTGGCTCACCCTCTTTTGGATCTGAATGGCTCTCCTCAGTGGTGGGTATTTCGGCGATAAAATCTGCCAGTGCTTGAGCTTTTATGGCCTTCCGAGGCTCATACGTGATTTCGTGTTCGCCCAGCTCTATGCACCACTTGGAGAGCCTTCCCGAATGATCAACTCTCTTCATGACATCCCGTAGCGGCAGACTACTTCGGACGATGATGGGGTGAGCCTGAAAGTATGGTCGCAGCCTTCTCCTTGCAAGCACCAAGGCATATATAGCTTTTTGAAGCAAAGGGTACCTGACTTCGGCGCCATGCAGGGACTTGCTGACATAGTAGACCGGCCATTGCTTTGGCCCTTCTTCTTTCACGAGGACCGAGCTCACAGCTTTTTCTGTGACGGCGAGGTACAGTACGAGGGGCTCTTCCTCCCGAGGTTGTCGCAGAGTCGGCAGGCTGGCCAAGTAGACTTTGAGTTCTTCCCAGGCTTTTTGGCAATCTTCATCCCAAGGATGATCATTTCTTCCGAGGTTGCCTTCCATTTTTGCTGCCTTTGTGAGGACTTTGAAGAAAGGTCGACACCTATCTCCGTACCTGGAAATAAATCTGCTCAGAGAGGTTATTCTTCCGGTGAGTCTCTGCACGTCTTTGACTGTGGCAGGAGTTCGGAACTCAAGCAGAGCCTTAATCTTCTCGGGGCTAGCATCGATGCCTCTTTTGGATACCATGTACCCAAGGAATTTTCCCGAGGTCACCCCGAAGATGCACTTCTTAGGATTAAGGCGGATCCCGAAGGCTCTAAGCTTTTGGAAGGTTTCCTCTAAATCTGCAACGTGGTAGCCAGGCAGCTTGCTCTTGACTATCATATCATCAACATACACCTCCATGTTTCTCCCCATTTGGTCTTTGAAGACCTTGTTCATCAGCCTCTGGTAGATGGCTCCTGCATTTTGGAGCCCGAAGGGCATCCTGATATAGCAATATGTTCCTCCCTCGGTGATGAAGGCAGTCTTCTCTTCATCTTCGGGGTCCATCCTTATTTGATGGTAGCCACTGAAGGCGTCTAGGAAACTAAGGAGCCCATATTCAGCAGTTGAATCTACCAGTTGATCTATTGGCGGCAGAGGGTATGAGTCTTTCGGGCAAGCATCGTTCAAGTTTCTGAAGTCGATGCACATCCGGAGTTTGCTGCTACCTTCTTTTGTGGCAATGACCACGTTGCTTAACCATTCGGGGTACTTGACCTCCCTGATAACTTCAGCATCTAGGAGACGCTGGACTTCGGTTTTGACAAAGTTGCTTTTGTGGGCTGAGATGCTCCGTTTCTTTTGCCGGACAGGTTTTGCTTCCGGGCTTACTTTGAGGCTATGCTGTATTATGCCAGGGTTTACTCCTGGCATATCTTTCGGCGAGTAGGCAAACAGATCTTTATTTTCCAGCAGAAAGGATACAAGTTTTTCCTTGTCACCTTCGGCCAAGCTCTTCCCTATTCGGGTAGATTGTCCTGGGACAAGATCTACTGCTTCCGTTTCTGCTTTGGCGAGATTTTCTTCTTTGCCTTTTTCTGGCGCCTTTGCCTCCATTGTTTGCGCGAGGTTGCTTGCCGGAGCTTTTCGTGCTTTCACAAACACCTTTCTTACCTCGACTTGGTCTATGAAGACCTCTGCATCTCCATCCTTGGTGGCGAATGTGACAGTCAAGTACTTCACATCAGGGCGAATATGCAGGTTCCCCATTGTCAGCCTTCCAAGGATGGCGTTGTACGAGGACGGGACGTCCATGACGATGAATCTCGCCATTGTGGAAGAGTACAACTCAGCTGCTCCGTCTACCGAAGTCCCTCTCATCATCAGTGGGAGATCGATCCATCCGAGGACCGGGAGTTCGGATGGTCCAACCCCAAAAGTGGGCGAGGTGACAGGCTTCAGTTCGCTGCTGGAGATGCCCAAGCTCGGCAGCAGGTGCGAGAATAGGACGTCAGCATTTGAGCCATCATCAAGCAACACTCTTTTGACGTCCCAGTTCCCTATTCTCGCCATAATCAGCAGCGGATCGTCGTGGGGGAAGACGACGGTGGAGCCATCTTTGCGAGCCAGCTTCTTTGATGGACTTTGATACTCCATGACTGCAATTTCTCTGGCTTTCCGCTTTCTTTCCGAGGATGGGAGCCCCGTGGTGATGGTTTGGATAACCCCTGAAGGAGGTGGAGGGCGCCTTTTTGGACTTCTATTTCTCCGCCTGTCGGAGTCGTAATCCTCGTCTTCGGCCCTTTCTTCCTCCTCTTTTCTTCTCTTTGGGGAAGGCATCCGCAGGTACTTCCGAAGTTGGCCTTGTTTTATCAGCGACTCTATGTACTTCTTCAGCTGGAAGCAGTCTTCGGTGTCATGACCGTGGTCGCGATGAAACTGGCAGAACTTCTTGGCATTCTTTTTGTTATCGGCGGTCATGGCCCTTGGCCGCCGAATCTGCGTCCCTTGCCTTTCCAGCGCCATGAGGATGCTGGTCCGTGTGGTGCTCAGGGGCGTGAAACTTTGAGGTTTCCTTCCCCGCATCCTCCGAGGTCGTCCTGCCTGTTCCGTCGGATGCCGAGCTTGTTGATTGGACCCTTCGGCGCGGTGGTGATCGGACTTCGGCCCTGCCATTCTTAGCTCCTCGGCTGTCATGTGCTGTTCGGCCCTTCGGTAAAATTCTCCGAGGGTGTCCGGGGGGTCCTTTGAGAACTCGTAGAACAGCTGTGAGTCCCGCCGAAGGCCCCGTGTCATGGCAAGAATGCGGATTTCGGGCCGAAAGTCTGGGACGCTCAGGGCTTCCCTGTTGAACCTTTCGACATAGTCTCGGATGGTCTCTCCGTTTCTCTGCTCTATGTCGAACATCTGCACAGGCATCTTCGCAGTCGGCCTGCTCCCAATGAATTGCTGCGTGAAGGCCGTGGACAACTCCTGGAACTCAGTGATGGTCCCTGGAGGCAATGAATTGTACCACGCAGTTGCTGGCCCTGTGAGGGTGACTTCAAAGCATTTGCACATGGTAGCGTCATCAGCACCGTGCATTATCATGCTGCGTCTGTACTTCGTCAAGTGGGCCTGTGGATCTGTAAGGCCATCATAAATTTCCAGACGAGGTACTCTGAAGTTACCTGGCATAGCTGCCTCAACGACGGCCTGAATGAATGGGGAGTCATCTTCGCAGCATGTTCCAGAGAGTCTGGCCCAAACGGGTTTTCTGGCCACTTGTTTCTCCACTCTGTCCAGCCGTGCTAGTATCCTCTCCATAAGCACTGTGGCGCTAGGGCCTTCTTCAGGGAATGGAGATCGCCGGCGCCTCTTCGGGGAGCGAGTTCGGCGCTGAGGGGACAAGGACCTCGCCTCAGGCGACGAACTGCTTCGCTGTGAGACTCTCGGTCGCTTGGACCCGGTTTGTCCCACAGGCCATTTCCCGAGGGCTATATCTTCTGTGGATGATTCTTCGCGAGGGTCTCCACTCCCCGAACTGCGATGTGTAGACTTGGGGCTTCTCTCCCGAGGGCGTGTCGGTGAGGGGGGTCTCTGGGCCCGTGCTTGCTGTGGCCACCTTCGGTCGATCTGCTGGGTCACTTCAGCAACGACCGAACGCTGAAAGTCCCTCAAGAAGCTCATGGTGACTACCAGAGGGCGGTCTTCCTCAGGCGCAGAAGTCCCTGGGAGTGTTTGCTCAGCAGCCGGTTGTATCTCAGGCGCGGACGGGGACCTTGGGAGTCCCTTGTCCTTAGAACGCCGAGTCTCAACGACGGCGATCTCAGAGCGGGTTCCCACAGACGGCGCCAAATGATGGCCAGGGGCCTCATCGTTTATAGTCATGATGACTGGTGGAGAGACTTCTGGGAGGAAGAACGCCTGGTGGATTGGATCGCCCAAAGGAGAGTGCCTGAAAGCTCAGAAACAAAAGGTTAGGAGGCCCCCGGAGTGTTTTTCCGGGGGGGGAGCCTCCGACGCCCAAGTCAGTGGTGGCTGAGAGAAAGGCAGAGAAAATAGCACAAAGGGCTGAGGAGTCTCGCCTGGTAATTTTCTCAGTAGTGTGGGAGCTAACCAACCCAACCAGCCTCCTGCCAAGTATTAATTCCTGGTATTTATAGGAGTGCCTAGCCCGTTCAGATCGCGACACGTGTTCGGTCGGATGTTCCTGAATTTCTGGGCATAGGAGACAGATAGCTGGTAGCAGGTTGCCTTGAGCCATGTGCTGAGACGGGCCATGATGTGATTTTGATGGCGTCAGCGTGGCAGAGCGCCTTTTGAGGCGGATTGTGGCGTCTGTGAATGGATGTGTCAGAGGCTTCCTTAAATGCTTCCATAAATGCTCCTGCCGTACTCCCGAGGTCCCTGGGTGAGGTCGTCCTTTGGTACGGACAGAGCCTCTTCGGGAAACAAGCCCTCAGTTCGGGGGTTTCCAGTTTCAGGGAGTTCCGCCTTCGGGGATATCATGTTCGGCTCGCTATGTCTGGTGCCGCTTTTCCGAAGGCGATCTGTTCACAACCTTGGGGGGGGCGAGTAGTGTCCTCGGGCTTTCCTGGCATCCCGGGCTCGGAGCTCTTCGGCTGTTTCCCGAGGTGCATGATCACACCTTTTCTCAGGTAGCGCCAGCTTCTTCTGGCCATTCTTGTGGCAGGGAGTTCGGCCAGATAGAGGCGATAGCGTTTGGCTATCACATCATTGTGCACTTCACACTAGGTCACAAAACCTTCAATAAGTGCACTCCTCTCACTAAGCTTGGTTCATCAAACTCATGGCTCTCTTCCAAGCTTAGCCCTTGCTCCATGGATGCTTGAAAATATAGTAAACAATCCATGAGAGGAAGAGAACCCTTACCAAGGTGAGTAGGCCAAATTTGAAGCTTAATCCTCGAAGTATTCAAGCAAATAGCTCTAGTTTGCTTCCAATTGCTTCCTTTTGCCTTTAATTTCAATCTTGGAGGTATGGTGGCTATAGATGAGCTATGGAAGAAGTGTGGAGGAGGGTGGTGGCTAGTTGGGTTGAATATGACAAGAAAAATTGAGTTTGGCTTCTTAAATTAGCTTTAGGATACCAAACATCCTTATTAGCCTTAATCATGCCTTATGTCATTTTCTTTGCCCATAAGCATGATTTCTTTGTCCTAAACTTATTGGTCTACATTTTGCCCACCTGTTTTACTATTTATCAAGCTATAGCCGCCTCCCCCATGGTGGGATAACCCCATAATTTCACCCTTTGACTTAAGTCAAAAGCTTGAACATCTTAAGGTTTACACTAAGACATTTAGGTCCTTTACATCTTTTGTGTTTCCTTTGTCCAAACTTGTCTTCCATGAGCAATTTGGTCCTCTAATAGCACTTTCATACCATTCACATACTTCCCATAACTCTCCAAGGCTCTTTCTTGAGAGTTTAATTAAGTACCCAAATTTCTAAAACCTTACAAAAAGGTCTATAGGTTACTTGAGAAATAAAAAATCCTTAAGGCTTTTCTTGTGGGCCAAGTTACCAAACTAGAACACTTTTAAGGAGGTGTTCATTATACCTTTTACCCCTCATACTTCAATCACTATGACGAGAATTACACAATATAATGGTTTTTTTACCATTACGCCACACTTGTAATTCTCCCATTTTTGTGAGGTGGTAACAAGATCTGTGAAATGAGGAAATCAAGGTGGATTAAGGAGACCAAGGTGACCATGTAGACCAAGGCAACAAACTAGGACACCTAGGTGGCAAGGTGGAGGAGCAATGAATGAGGAGACATATGGCAAGGAATGATGATAAAAAATAAGAATGGCAAACAATAGTGAGGAATGGCTAGGGCGAGGAGGCAAGGAAAAAAGTTTGTGGGGAATGATGCGGTGGGGGCAATAAGAACGATGTGGCTGGTAGCTGACGAGGTAATGAGAGATGAGAGAAAAGAAATGAGGCTGGGAAGGACATATGAGAGATGAGGTTGAGAAAGACGAATGAGAGATAAAAGATAAGATATGAGGGTGTATATAATTAAGGTTATTTTGGGTCTAGATTAAGTTGGCCCATTGGACACTTTTATATGGGCGATATGTGTGTGTGTATATATATATATATATATAAATATAATAGTATATATTAATATTTATTATAATATATTTTATTATTATTATATTCATATATATGCATACATATATTATAAAATTGTTACAATAATATATATGGATATGATATATGTATATATGATATATCTATAATATTATCATATATATAAAATAATGTATATTAATTATGGTTTTTAATATATATAGTGAGATATTTATATATTTACATTAAGTCTAAATTAATCTACATAAATCCAACCTACAGTTCACTATCTTATAATAGTAAATTTTGTAACCAAATATTTTCAAAATACTGCTTTACTTTCTAAAATTGTAAAAATTATTGATTGAATTGCACCCTTTTCCAATGATTTTCATGTTGGAAATTTTCTACGGCCTAGTTGTTGGAAGTTGAAATTTTAAAATTTCCAATGGCTAAGCCATTGGAAACTTTCTAATGACTCAGTACATTGAAAATTTTCAACGGCCTGACCATTAGAAACTATAGTGTTCAAAATTTGCAATGGCCTAATCGTTGGACAATAGTCTCCTCTTTTTTCAATGGCTCTTAACGTTGGAAATTTCAAGGCCATTGGAAAATGCATGTATTTTTAGTAGTGTACCGTTACTGAGTTACCTAAACTCATGCCTGTTTTATTTTTTCTTACAAGAAAAGGATTAACTAATTGATCATTTCCTTTTGCAAAGGTTTAGATCTTGTTCTATAAGTTATACTTACTAGTTCTAGTTAAATTTTGGTAGTTACTTAATTCTGCAAAGCTTGTTAAAGCTTCTGATTCTGACCATTTTTGTTCATTGGTATAGCTACTGTAGGGGAAGTTGTTATCTATTGTGGTGGAGTTAGCAATGGATCATGTATGTGATGCATTTAGGACCATTTCTATACACTGTGCTGTATGCCTACCAACATTCCAAATCTTGATTTAGTGTTCATGCATTGAAATGAATGTTTTTAACTAGCTAGCTAAGAATTGGTTTATAGGCTTAATGCCTAGATTGTAATTTCTATAGGTACATGCTTGCTTGTTCTACTGAATTAGTGCGTGCAACTCAATAATTCCAATTTTGCATCCTAATTCTCTCCATAGTTGGCTAGAAGGTTGACTCACTACTTTACATGGCATAAGACCTATATGATAATTTTCTAGGGTTCTTCTAACCAATTTTAGCTTGTATGCAAAGTTTCAAAGTAATCAAAAGCCCGAAACCTAGCCTATGAAATGATTAGCTAAACTACATTTTCCTGCAAGTTACTATTTTATTGGTTCTACCTATATGAGGCTTTTTGCGCTGCTGCAAAAAATGCATTAATTATACTAAGTTAAAGCTTGAATTGTGTTAAAACTAAAGAATAAAGGTAGTACTGCTAGATTTTAGGTGTTTTAGGTTGTGACAAGGTGGCACCAAAGCAAGTTTGCGGAATCAGTCATTTGTAATGTCTATCTGAGCAACTCCTCATTGTAGAGTCTGATGTTTAGTTGTTGAAATTTTGTCTATTTTTGTCTTGCAGGATATGCTTAGAAAGAGGATACATGGAGCTACTGACCAACAAGTTCATAGAGTAGAAATTCCTAAGGATGAAAGGGCTAGAATGCCTAGTGCTAACATGGCAAATGTGCCTGGAAATAGGGAAAAAATGCATGGTATAGGAAGAGCAAACATGCATGGGAAAAATTGGGCCAATTTACCTAGGCCTAATAGAAACACACAATAAGGAATGAAATAAATTAGGGAGACTATGCATGCTACTATAACACAATTGGCAGCAAACATGAATATCTTGGTACAGGGTTAGGCACAAATGCTTTGAGGAGTCGTAGAAGTTGTTGGAGTGCAAAATAAGGCATAAAAGAAATAATGTGGTGCCTAAAGAAGAACATGCTAATGATGGCCAAACAAGCAAAGTTGGGGCTGAAAATGAGGATGAACAAGATGAAGACAGAAGATGCCCTAGAGCTAGGAAAGTGGATCTAAGGTCAAATAGGAGAAGATAGTGCAAATGAGAGTAAGTCAGGAGTTGACTAAAGACCATAAAAAAGAGGCTTTAAAAGATGTGATAAAGAGTAGAAGTATAAAAGGTAAAGACACAAAAATGAGCTTAGAAGAAACAAAAGGCACATGGAGGAAAGAGGGCATGGAGAGGTTAGAGAGGACTAGTTGGATAAATTCTTGGCATTGATGCCACTTGTGTTCAAAGTAGGGAGAACCAAAAGAAGAATATTGGATGTACCAAATTGAGAAAAATTAAGAGGATGGAGTTGACATCAAGTTATATGGTCTCCATGACTAACTTTAACCTAGAAGGAAGTGTAGAACTATGGTGGAGGACTGTGCACAAAACCTATCAATACAAGAATGAGGAGCATATTGAAAATGGGTTTAAGGCCGTGAGATGGTCTAAGTTCCTGGAATTTTTTGAAGTTAGTATGTTAATGAAGTCTTTAGGAACTATAAGCAGACTAAATTTTACCAATTAGTGCATGGTGAGATGTGAGTGGTGCTGTATGAACATAAGTTTAAGTTTCTGATCAAATATGCTCCTTTATATGATGGGAAAGAAACTTTGAAAGCTAAGGGATTCATGAGGAGTTTGAGACCTAAACTGAGGCAAATCCAAAAGGATATAAGGATCAAATACTACTATAAAGTAGTGCAAAAGGAATTGTTATTAGAATACGAGTTCAAGGAGTAGGAAGTATTGGAGTCTAGACCTAGTGAGGCTAGTGGTTCATGAAAGAGTGGCAAAAAAAGGGCTAGAGGGAAGATCAAGTAAAACTTTCCAAAGAAGGACATAGCAAAGAGGTAATGAAATCATGGCACAGGCCATAATGCGAAAAGTGTGAGAAGCACTAATAATGAACCAACTTGGGAGGTATATAATGGGAGCTTGGTAGACCTGCAAAGTATATAAAAGGGAGAGTGGAGGAAAAAGCCCCATGAAATGTCACATGTGGGGGGGCAGAAGTCTTCAATGCTTAAGTCAGTTCTCTAATGGCTGCATAGGAAAGTTCAAGTGGCAGAATAACCATACTTTTAGGAATGTGAAAGTTCCTGTTATGGTCCGATGTAAATGAGCGTTGGTCTGGCCAACCTTGTTTTCTCGATTATGCTTCATATGCTGACACAGTAGTATGAATGGGATGTTTGGCCACCTTTTCCCCCAACTATAGGTGTCATACTCCACACAGGCGCCAGCCTGTGCAATTATAGTGCAATTTCAAGTGTGTAACCAAAGCACTAAAATCTTATTCAAATATTGCACTGACAATGTTTTATGTATGTACTTAAGTCTTAGCCATATTTCCTTTTTATTGTTCAAACCAACTACTTTTAAGAATAAGGCCTGGGAGGTGCCCCAGGAGGCTAATTAAGTAGTTTTAGGTCATTACTTGCATTACAAGGCAAGGCCCATAAGGTTACTTGCATCACAAGGCAAGTTCTATAAACATCCTAGTTAAGTGGTTTAAGTGTGTGCTCATCAAGTGTGGCATTCCAATGCATGTCAACCAAGAAGCCCATATCTTTCAATGTTTTGAAAACACAATTTTCATGCTCTTGCACATTCAGTCCAAGAACCAAGAGAGGTTTAGCACATTATGGTCCAAGACTTTCTTGTAACAAGTACTAATAGCATAACTTGGCATTCCATTCATTCATAACATTTACAAAATAGTTCCATGATTCAACCGAGGCTATATGTACACAAAATGACCTCCACACTTAGTACTACATACTTGGAACCATGCCAAGAATACTCAAAATCCAAAATAGCCATTGTTATGTATTACATACCCATAGTTCCTAGTAATACCCGAGACCTGCTTTATGTGTACAATACAAAACCAAGGTTTATAGGAAGATGCCTACAACCATGCCCATACCCATAACTGCAAACCACATAACTAAAGCCCATGAGCACACATCCATTGATCCTAGACTTGTCCCATAAATCTACACAAACTTGCAAACTCAAACAAATGAGTTTATGCATCAAATACAAGACTTACACTACGTACTTATAAGCCAAGCATTCGGTTGAATACATACCTTGGAAAAATCGAGCTAAAACTTAGCACACAAGCAACTACACAACTCAATCAAGCTCAAAGCCTTTTCCTGAAACATATACAATAAGGGGCATGAGTTTAATAAACTCAGTAAGGATTACTACAGCTCTATGAGCTTATTTAGTTAAGCCCGAAGGCTTAACCTCCCATTGCTTTTCTTTACCTGCAAAAAAATAAGAAAACACCAAAACCATGTACACAATAGCATATACACATAATATCTACAACTATAAAAGGTTAGGAAGCACAACCAAACAACCAAGCACACAACTCACATACCACAAACACAAGGTTCATCTCGACAGAAGCCAAACTAGCAAGTACATCCATAAATTCCATCAATCTTCACCATATAACCATCCATTCCATTAGAGCTCCAAGTTCAAATATAGGTTGGCCTTCCTATAATGAACTCTAAGTACTTGCCATTAGTGACTAGCTAGCCAACATAGCCCATAAACCCGAAGGTTCCATATATGCCCCATATAGCATTCTAAGATCACATAGCTCAATATACCATCACTTAGAAGCCAAATCATTAACTTGAACATAAAACAATACCAAAATCAAGTAATGAACCATAATCCTTACCAATTTCTAGCTTTGAGCTCTCGGTTTCAACTTGAATCTTCAAGGCCAAGCTTGAAAACACAAGTGCAAGGTCACCTATGGCCGAATTCACCAAATATAAGCTTTATTCTTCAATTCAAGCCTTAATCAACAAGATCTTAGCATGAACCAATGCTTCCAACCCAAGAACAACAAAGAACTCGATCAAGCTTAACAAGGAAGAAGTTTGACCCGAAATCATGGTATTAGCCTTAATGGAAGCATGCATTTCCGGTAAATGGCCATGTGGCACATAATTGGGCATAATGTCCTTCTCGGTTGCACCATTTCTTTGCATGGTGCCATATAACCCGTCATTAACATAAGCTTAAGTTTAAGCACCCGATTACAAGTACAATTTAGCCCTTAAACTTTACTTCTTGTCATTAGCATTTAGGCCATTTTACATGTGCATTTTGAACTCGATAGTTCTCGTTTACACATACACATATCATTCTTCATTTTCATTTGAGTCCCTCATTGTTTTAATGCATTTCTCTTACTTTTTTGACATGGGCCAAGCACTGAAGTAGGGTCCAGACAATAGGCACAAAGTCATGATGAGCTTTATCTGAGCTTAGATGTGTCCGAGCTTAGGGGTCCTGAAGAAGTCCTGATGTGTGTGTGAGGTAAGCTCAATCATGGGAGGTCTTGTTAGAGGCCAATATCCAAACAAGCATTAAGGACCCAATAGTCAAGGAGTACCTTCCTTGGATGACTTCCCAAGGTAGCCTAACAAAGGCTCGTATCATCGTCATAGATATACTATTTCCTCCCAGCCTGAATTGGAACTGGTTAAGTTTTATGGGTCTTTCAAAGGATTATAAGCTTTTGTCCCCACCCTCAACTTTGATCACTGTATCCTTCTTCAGGAGACCTTGAAGGTTCTTTGTGATGGTTTAATACTGTCTTTGGTGGTAGGGCCTTTAAAAAGACATCATTTTTAGAGGTTCCCCCACCTTTTGTAACATCTTGAGCAAGTCAAATCCTTTCGATACTTAGCCTTCGAACTGTCAAATCTCAAGTTAGCTTCCTCCACCACCATTCATTGTTGGCCGCGATTTCCTCATACCAAGCAACTATTTTTCTTGCCTTTTTTTTTCCTTTTATTCCAATTATCAAGTGAATTTTGTTGTTTTATACTTCTATCACTTGTTTTGGGTTTGGTCTAGCCTTTCTTAGTTTCCTTGGCATTTTTCACTACCTCTATAGGTCATCCTAATAATGGTGCATTTTGCTAGAGGCCCCAATGAGTCCAGCAGTTGGTAGTAATTTTGGTTGGAAAATTTTCTATGTTTGCATTCCTACATTTTGGTTCTTAGTCATCTACAACATCTTTGTGCCCCTTTTACCGAAGTCTTCCCTGGACATCATTCTCATGCTATTTCATTTTCTCTTTTCAGAGCATGGCCTTTAGACAGCATTAGGTTTAGGGCATCTATCTCACATGCCAATGTGTGGGAAGTTAAAGCATCACCTCGGGCTTTTGATCACAGGCACAAGGTCCTATAGGAGGCTATATGCCCAAACTCCTATAAAATTATCTAAAATTACTGATGAAGACCTTTCAGGTATCTAGAGTGGTGCACATCAGCATCATCTCCACTGTGTGCAGTGGTGAATGTGACAGGGACTTCAAGAGGCACAGGCGAGTCCCGAAAGAAGGTGCTCCATGTGGATCACCTGTGATGGCCGACAGCCTCTTCGTAGGGCAGGCACGGTGAGGCTGAGAAGGACTTCCGGTATGGGAGAGAGCCCGAAAAGGGGATTCCTCAAGGGGACCTGCCTGAAACACTCAGAAAATAGGGGTTAGGAGGTCCCTGGAGTCTTTTTCCGAGGAGGAGCCTCTGACGCCCAAGTTAGTGCTTTGAGAGGTGGAGAGGGGGTAGTAAGCACAAGAGACACTTGCCTACCGTGTTTCCCAGGGGGCTGAAAGGGGAGGATTTAGGGCGAAGAGAGGAGAGAGATCCAGCCCCTTGACCCGTTTTTTCTCTGTCCGTTTTCTGAGACCATTCCCTTGATATAAATGAGAGGGGGTGAGCCCTTCGGATTGTGACACATGTATGGACGGATGTCATTCGTACTTCTAGGCGTGGGGGTCCCTAGCCGCCTGCAGGCTCCTCGGGCCACGTGCTGTGACAAGTGTAGCCCTACATGATAGGACGTGGGCAGTTGCGGCATGCCAGAGTGCATATGAGGGCGGCGTGCAGGGTGTGCGGGCGGAATGTCAGAGACTCCTTGATGGCTCCTGCCGTACCTCCGAGGTCCCCTTGGTTGATGTCTCCCTTCGGAGTGAGGGGTCTTTTCCCGGACTCAAACTGGTACTTCGGGGTATTCCCCGGCTCCGAAGTTAGTCCTTCGGGGGACTTTTTCCTGCAGAAGGTAGCTGGTTCTTATCCCCCAAAGCTAGTTCGGTTGCCTTCTCGAGGGAGGTGACACGCTAGTTTCCAGAGGTTGGTATTCGATGGGCCGCCGAGATCGTGTACCTCAGGTGTCTGACTTTTTTTTTCCCAGGGTCCTTAGGTATTCGGGTCGATAGCACTTTGGCTATCACATGCCCCCCATCAGAAAGCTGGAGTGGAAACTTCGGCTAGTGGTCCTTTCGCGGGAGCTTTTCAGGACTGAGAGTGTGATGTTTGCAAGAAGGGCGCTTTACCACAGAGGGGATAAGCCTTGTTCGGACAGGTGTCACCTGTCTGCCCTTTGGTATTCTCGAGATACCCAACCTCTTTACTTTTTCTGCCGTAGACTAGTGGACCATCATGTCTTGAAACTAGGCGTGTCAGTCTGGAGCAGTGCACTCGGGTTTTCAGGATGTCAGAAAATGCGTCCTAGTTTTTCATGACGGGTGACACGTGGCAGGTGCTGGTTGGTATGGGTACGTCTTTTCACGCGCGAGGGGCAATTATGGCGACGTTTCACCTTCGCACAGCAATTATGACGCCGTTTTGGCAACCCTTCCTCGATCTATATAAGCCTCGTCCTATCATACTCTTTATTTGTTTTTCTTTGCTCTCACTTTGCTCTCATCTGCTCTTGTGCCTTCTCTTCCTTTTTGCGGCGGTGTTTACAGCGACGCTTCTTCCGGCCACCTTTCACAACGGCGTCCACAAATCCTAATTTCGGCAAGACTTTCGGTGGGTTCCGACTTCAGTTTCTGCTTTTCTTCTAGGTTCCCGACGTCATTTTTCTTCTTTCCGAAGTCTCTTTTTTGGCCAACCATGTCTTTGCCTATTCCTGAGAGTTGGCAACCTCTTATGTCTCACCCTTGCTGCTCCACTTCTGAGAAATTAGAGAAGTGGACAGCCAAATTTTTCCTTCCCTCCTACTCCACCACAAGGTTACTCCCCTCGGTCACTTTAGCTTTATAAACCGGGATGACGAGGTTACCGTTTTCCAAGCCCAACTGAAGCCGGACTTCGGTTTCCTCTGTCGAAGATGATTTGTGACTTCTGCCAATTTCATGGCATAGCCGTGAATCAACTTCCTCCCAACTCTTACTGCTATTTTAACGTCTTTCTCCGCATGTGCGGGGTCTTTGGGGTAAAACCCCATTTTATCCTGTTCATATAGTATTACAAGCTCTATCCAGTTCCGAAGGGTGGCTTTTATTTCATGCTACCTCAGGGATCTGGGAGCAAAAAATTCATGTTCACCTTCGCTACCAAAAATAGCTGGCGAGGGTGGCAAAGGAAGTTCTTCTTCCTAAAGGTGGCGGAGGCCTGGTCGTATGTTCCGACTAAGTGGGCTTGGGGAAAGCTGGAGACAGATGTCGTGGATCCCAAAAAGTTGCTAACTCCCAAGTTGGTGGTGAGGTTTGAGGATTTTGAAAGACGTATTCGGGCTGTTGCCGACTGGGATGCCGACTGGGATGCCGAGGGGAAGGACTCTTGGCTAGTGAAGCTCCTTCGAAGCGAGCTCACTTACGAAGCCTTTTCTTAAAGTAAGTTTCCATTCAAAGTTTTCAGCATAAGTGCTTGTCTGGACTCACACTGATGTTCTCCCTCTTTTTCAGAGATGAGCGACAAATCTGCTGCCTACAATAAGTCTCTCTTCCTTGGTCAGGCCGAGAAGGGGGAACAAACGAAGAAAGGCGTCTCCAAGAGGTGCAAGACTACTGGGAGCGGACCGTCTTCGGCCAAGAAGGCGAAGCAGGACACCCTTCTTCCAGCCCCGGAGGGTGTGGCGGAGGCCGGCGGTGACATTGCAACTTCTACCAAGCCTGAAACTCCCGCCGAGCCTGAAACTCCCCCCAAGCTTGATACTACCGCCGAGGTTCCTACCGGGGTGGTTACTGTTGCTGCTGCTTTGAGTCCCACCATGTCGGTGGATCTTTTGGGCTCTTTGGCAGGGGGTTCCTCTGCCGAGGAGTTGGAAAAACATCGAAGGAATAAAGGCAAAGATATTCCTACCATCGTGGAGGAGGTCCGGGACTCCGATGACGACGTCGCTGAGGTTGTGCCTGGTTTGTCTCTTACCCCTTTTTAATACTCATATCCTCATAACTTGTATAGTTAAGGAGCTTTGTCTGACTTACGCTTTCAACCTTTCAGAAGATCTGGCGCCCTTAGCTTGGGTGGTTGAGCATGCCCGAAGGCAGGCTCTGCGGGATTCCCACATCCTGAAGGACAAAGTCCCAAGGGAGCCATTCTGGTCTTTCAGGGAGGATATGAACCTGTTCTCCGAGGATTGTCGGGAAATGGCTCCCCAGATGGTGAGGGGCGTGCTCACTCAGGCTTTCTTCAAGGCAGTTGCCGAGGAGTATGCCTCCGAGGATACCCTTGCCGCTAAGGTTTCCGAGCATGCTACCCAGGTAGTTCTTCAAGCCTCTTCATTTTTCCTCCCACTTTTTTGTCTAAGTGTTTTGGCTTTCCTTGTGTAAATTTCACTAAGTACCTTCCTTTTTTTGTAGCTCCTGGGGTATAGTGGATACCTTCGAGCTTGGGCAGCAAAGTAGTCTTTGGTCCGAGCTTGGGCCGAAGATAAATTAGCAAAGGCCAGGGTCTTCTGGGCTAACTAGGTTCTGACGAACACTGAGTTGAGCCGAATAGCCAAGGAGAGGGTTGCCAAGCTTCGGGAGGAATTCTTGAAGGGCCAAAAGGAGCTCTTGAAGGATTTCTCCAAGAAGATTTCTGACCTTGGTGAGAAGGTTGTGAGCTTATCCTCGGCCAACGAGGCCATTCAGATGGAGAAAGAAGAAGAAGCGGCTCTCCTGACGAAGGCTCTTGCTGACAATGTCAAACTTTAAGCCAAGGTCGACTCGCTGAAGAAGGATTCAAAGAAGAAGAAGAAGATAAATGAGCTGGAGAATGAGGTTGCAATTCTTCGGAAGGAGGTTTCAGATCTTTAGAATGAGGCAGATGACTTGGATGTAGAAAAAGACAAAGCCGTTCAGGCAACCAAGGTTGCCTTTCAGGACAGCTTCTGCCTAGCTCGTCACCAATTTCTGAAGAAATATCCAAACCTCAACCTTTCCTTCTTGGCTACCCTGGATATTCCCGAGGGTCATCGGTGGACTTGGTCGAAAGTCGAGCTCCTCAACATGCCATTTGCCCCTCCTCCTGCACCGAAGGCGGTGGCCAAAGACATAGGAGCCGGAGCTTCCCATGATGCCAGGGTCCCTTAGATATTCTAGGGCCTTTGCCTTCTTCTTTTTTCTTTGTATTTTTCTTCTTGTAACATTCTCCTTCTACCAAGACCTTCTTCAATGAATTTTCCTTCATAATTTGGTTAAGTCTTTTGAGCAATTTTTTGTTTCCTAGTTGCCCTGACCACTTTCGGTCATGGGGCTTTGGAGAGGTACACTTTGCTTGTTTCATCGGCCAACCTTCGAGTAAACATTCGTTGTTGGTGAAGTTCCCTTAGGCAAATTTTAGCCTGCCCTCGTTAGCCGTATTCGATAGACTTCACCCTTTTTTGGACATATAGCCCAACTGACTTTGGAAGGAAAACGTGATTTTCGGGAACGTGTGCTTCAGCTTTGTTCGGCGAGTATTCTTCAGATAGGGGAAAACTTCTGTACTTACATAGATTTGTAACCTGTACAATTTCTTGTTTGAAATTCTAAGTATAGAGTTTCTTTAAGGCATCCGAGTGCCATGTATTCTTTCAGTTTTCCCTCTTCGATGTCGCCAAGCTTGTATACTCCCTTTTGGAGCTTGTCTATGGCCAAATAAGGCCCTTTCCCGTTTGGCTGAAGTACCCCATGGGACGGTTTTCAGGGTTCAAACTCGGCCTTTCAGAGGATGAGGTCTCCTTTCGTTATTCCTTTTGGCCTATCATGCAGGTTTGCGCTCATGGCCACCTTTTGCTGAAAGGCCCTTCTTCTGAGCTCGACCATTCCTCTGTGTTCGCCAACTAGGTCGAGCTTAGTTCTCAACCCGAGGTCGTTTTCACTTTTGTCGAACACTTGTACTCTAACTGATGGTCGTACTATTTCAATCAGGGATAATGGCCTCTGTACTGGAGATAAGTGAGGAAAGTGTCTCCCCCATGGCCCCTCGGGGAGTTGTCTGATAACTCCTCAGTACGTTAGGAAGTTCTCCTGGCCACTTTCCCTTTGTTTCCCCCAACCTCCTTTCCAGTCTTTCTTCTGCAATTCTACTAGCTACCTCTACTTGTTCATTGCTCTGGGGCTGAGGTAATGGGGAGAAGTGCGTTTGTATTCCGAAGTTGGTGATGAATTCTTGGAATCCCTTGTTCACAGACTGGGAACCATTATCGGCCATTATCACCGTCGATATGCCAAATCTGCATATCATGTTCTTCCAGACGAACTTTTGTATATCTTTTGCTGGAATGGTCACTAGGGGTCCTGCCTCGCTCCACTTAGTGAAGTAGTCCACTACTACTACGCAGAACTTCACTCCTTCGGGTGCTATTTCGGGTGCTGTTGGGAGTGGCCCGGTGAGATCTATGCTCCATACTGCAAAGGGGCAAGGGTAATCTTCCGGGGTTATCCACTCCGAAGGCAGCCTTTGGGTGCTGGTGTGTCTCTAGCAATTTTCACACCTCTTGGACGAATTGTCATGCACCCCTTTTATTGATACATCTTTGTAATGGACTTGCGTACCCTTTGCCGGTATAATTCCTCCTCAATTGGGGAATATCGTCCGGAACGTCTTCACACTTTCTTCCGCTTTATGAGGGTTTTCGGGACTCTTTGGTTGCGAGATACCTCTTTGTAGGATATTTCACCCTTTGTCCGAGGTTGCTGTACCTAGCGCTGCCATGCTCAGATGGCCCAACACTTTGGTAACCAAATTTGATGGCTTTGGTGGCCTCCCTGCCCTCGGGCCCCCAAGGGGCTACTCCAGTGCCCTGCTGTTCTGCTCTTGGGATTTCTTTAACAGGGAGTTTCCACTTTGGATCTACCTTCGCTCGGTCTCCCTCATTGGTTTCAGCATTTTCCATTCCTGTGGTTTTGGCAATGAAGTCTGCCAGTGCCTGGGCTTTTATTGCCCTTCTAGGTTCACACGTGATGTAGTACTCTCCGAGTTCGATGCACCATTTTGGTAGTCTTCTCGAATGTTCTACTTTTTTTCATCACATCGTGCAGAGGCGGGTCACTCCGGACAGTGATAGCATGTCCTTGGAAGTAGAGTCGCATCCTTCTGCCTGTAAGTACCAAGGCGCAGATGGCCTTTTGGGGCAATGGGTATCTGACTTTGTTGCCAAAGAGATGGCGACTTTTCTTCAGGTGCAGAACTCCTTCGACGGGGAGGTCTGGGTCATCTTGACCCTATTTTTCCCGTAGGTCGCGTTCAGAGGGGTATGCTTCCCGTCGAGGACTCATCTCGTTAATCTATGCTTCCCCAAACTCCTGTGAGTTGACATAGGACTTTTCTCCCGACGAGGTACTGATGAGGAGGGCCTACGGCCTAAATTTGGTTGTGGCAATCTTCGGTCTAACTGCTGCGTCATTTCGGCCATGATAGAGCATGGGAACTCATGCAGGAGGGCCATGGTGATAGTCAGAGGGCGTTTATCCTCAGGTAGGGAAGTCCCCGCTGCAGTTGTTCGATTGCCGGTTGAACCTCTGGTGCGGATGGGGACCTCGAAAGTCCCTTGTCCTTAGAACACCGAGTTTCAACGATGACGACCTGGGAGTGTTCCCACAGACGGCGCCAAATGATGCACATCAGCATCATCTCCACTGTGTGCAGTGGTGAATGCGGCAGGGACTTCAGGAGGCACAAGCGAGTCCCGAAAGAAGGTGCTCCGTGTGGATCACCTGTGATGGCTGGTAGTCTCTTCGTGGGGCAGGCACGGTGAGGTCGAGAAGGACTTCCGGTATGGGAGAGAGCCTGAAAAAGGGATTCCTCAGGAGGACCTGCCTGAAACACTCAGAAAACAGGGGTTAGGAGGTCTCTGAAGTTTTTTTTCCGATGAAGAGCCTCCGATGCCCAAGTCAATGCTTTGAGAGGTGGAGAGGGGGTAGTAAGCACAAGAGACTCTTGCCTACCATGTTTCCCAGGGGGCTGAAAGAAGAGGATTCAGGGCGGAGAGAGGAGAGAGATCCAGCCCCTTGACCCCTTTTTTCTCTCTCCATTTTCTGAGACCATTCCCCTGATATAAATGAGAGGGGGTGAGCCCTTCAGATTGTGACACGTGTATGGACGGATGTCATCCGTACTTCTGGGAGTGGGGGTCCCTAGCCGCCTGCAGGCTCCTCGGGCCACGTGCTGTGACAAGCGTAGCCCTACATGACAGGACGTGGGCAGTGGCGGCGTGCCAGAGTGCATATGAAGGCGGCGTGCAGGGTGTGCGGGCGGAATGTCAGAGACTTCTTGATGGCTCCATCCGTACCTCCGAGGTCCCCTTGGTTGATGTCTCCCTTTGGAGTGAGGGGCCTTTTCCTGGAGTCAGACTGGTACTTTGGGGGTATTCCTCGGCTCTGAAGTTAGTCGTTCGGGGGACTTTCTCCTACAGAAGGTAGCTGGTTTTTATCCCCCGAAGCTAGTTTGATCGCCTTCCGAAGGGAAGCGACACTCTAGTTTCCTGTGGTTGGTATTCAATGGGCCGCCGAGATCGTATACCTCAGGTGTCTGGCTCCTTTTTTCCTGGGGTCCTTAGGTGTTCGGGTCAATAGCACTTTGGCTATCATAGAGTAAGCATAGTTTGTCTCCTAACATAGTAATGAAGGGCCTTAGTCTTGAGGAGAGGGGTTACATTCCCTTAAATTTCAATATTGTAGCATATGTACACCAGCTTCACCTAGGGCTGGGGTTTTTGCCACACTAATTTTTATGACAACTAGCTAGGGGGTTTGCTATCTGCAAAAATTAGTTTCCCCAAAAAAGTCATGTGCATATTATTACTTTTGTTATTCTTTGCAATTTCTTGGCAATTAGTCCTTGGATTTTTTACCTTTCTTGAGCACTACATAGTTAGTCCCAACCACACATGAGCCTTCCACCATGTCCAAGCACACAAGTATTTACCATTGGTTTGGCAATACCCTGACTCCTAGAAAGCCTGGCATAAGGACTTCTTCTTTTTTAATCCTTTAGAGGAATGAGGCCTAAGGACAGAATAGGCCTTAAGGTAGCTAGATGTTTTTGTACTTGACAAGCACCGTAACATCTCAACGTGCTCAAAGAAAGAGTAAATAGGCTTTTACCTTTTAGAAGTTCTACATTACAACTATTTGCAAAGTAGGCTAGTTCCTTATTCTGTTTCCCTAGATGCTAATCATGGAAGATGCCCTTGGGGAATCAAGATTTCTAAACCCATGGCATTCTACAATAAGGCACATGAAAGAGAAAGGGCCTTGGTATGCATCATAAAGCAGGAGCTCTAGAAGGCTGACCTAAAAAGGCCCCATATGTAACATTCTTTTAATCCTTTTTGCCATGCATGTTCTTCTGTTACTTATTTTTTTTGTTGATGCTCATACTTTTCTAGCCAACAATATGGAACAGACTAATCATGTGAATGAGAAAGTTGAGAACCAGGGCAAAAAATAAGCTGAGAAAGGATCAAACACTTCGGATGCCCAAGAGCACAGGAAGGGCAAAGGGATGAAAAAGGCTATTAATTATACAGATGGTCGGAATATCAAAAGGGAAAAATAGGTGCCAATGTCACAGCCCCATGGATGCACTTAGCAAAACATGCATTCTTCACAGCCATAAGGTTCAACAACACCAGGAACACGAGCACATAGAGGCTTTGGTAATACATCCCATGAACAAGGCTTGTGTGATCAAGCCAGTGGAACAGTGTTCCTATTGTTTCACCGAAATTGTTTCTCTTTAAAATGCAAAGAAAAAATTAGGTTAACTACATGTAGCAACTCAACCAATTTTATTTAACACTTATGAGTCAAATTAAGCAATAGCTAGACTTAGATTTCTTCCTAATCCAAAAGTCAGCCTATAGTCAAAGTATTAACAATATAAGTTTAATTAAAACACTGGTTTTGTAGTTCCTGTATTTGTAAGGGACAAGAGCTAAATAATCAAGCGCTGGTCAAGTTAGGTTCATTAAATCATATCCAGAGGGTTCATGAATAACTAATAAGTTCAACACCCAACAAGGAACTGCAACTTAACACAGTAGCTTCAATTTCAATTCATCATACTACCAATACAAGTTAGCCATCAACTAATACAGTTTAGTATTAGTTGTTTTAGCAAAGCTAACAAGGATTAATTTACATGCTTGTGACTCATGAGCTCTTCCACAAAATGAACATGCCTCTCACTAGGCCCAGGATATGACATGATAAAAAACACTTGCCAGATCAATACATGCCTCTAGCTGCAAGTTCAATATTATGAACTACATATATAGCAGACTTGATCTTTTACCTGTTGTACCATTACCTGCAAAATATAGTCAGACCAACAAGTAGCTAATCAAACCTATCCTCTGGAAAGACAAAAACAGAAGGGGATTGAGTATAAAGAATCAGTAAGGGCCTCATGCTATTATGCCATTCCCTTCAAGAAATAAGTTAGAACACAAACAAAATAATATGATAGCAATAATACAAACCTAGACCCAAACTCACAAACACACTATTCACACAAACACACAATCAACCCTAAACATAAGGTCCACATGCAACCAAACCAAACAACACAAAGAACTCCAGAAACCTTATAGAAGTCTGGCCAATTCACTACGTTTCCTAAGTTACTTGCTATTCAAAAGCTAACTCGTGCTTTTAAATCTCACCAGGGTGTGTGTGTTTACCCTTCAACTGACAAAATCAGCCTAATATCCCCTATAGAGCTCAGATCATCTGGTCTAAACCATCATATGCACCAATTGGCCTCACCATAAGCAAATGCTCGAGCAAACCTTAGTTTCAACTTACTAGTTCATACCAGCAAAAAGGCTAGTTCAAAACGTCCTTTTTCCAGGATATGAAACTATGAGTGAACTCAGGATTGACTACTGGGAATGAAACCTTTTGAACCAAGTCAGCTTGCTTCTGGCCAAAGCATGCAAATTCCCAGGTTCTCAAAGATGAATTTGCATCAAATTCTTCTCTCCAAACTTTGTTCTTGCTTATTTGAGTGTACAGCTCTGTGTTTGTGACTTAGAATCAAGACTAGAGTAGATTGCAAGCTCTGCCATCGTGTCTTCACCAAGAAGAAGCCTAGTTTGTGAGTAGGGTTCAAATGCCAGACTTCGTCCCTTATTCATTTTTCCATGCAGCAATGCAGTCATGTAAGTTTCTCCTAAGACAGTTGCATCCCTAGTTTTGCTTTTTCGATCAATAAGACCTCTTCAAATTTCTCAAACACTCAGTCAACAGCTTTGAGCTAGGCAAAAATTAGTACTTGAAAGTAAACCTTTAGTCCTTCAACCTTAATTCATGACCTTCTAAACACAAGTCCCTTAGCAACCAACTCAAATTGTACCAACACAATCTTTCAAGGTACAGAGATGTGTCAATTCCAACCCCCTTATTAATTTATAACTCAAATTTAGTGATGTAGTTTAGGTAATTCATATGAATATTGCTAGAACATTTCATATTCAACCTCCTAGGTTGCTTGTCTCTCATTGTGATTGGACCATTGTATTTTTATCATTAGCAAAAGCTTTGTTCTTAGTTTCCATGTATCTCTGGCCAAAATCCTAATATGTTTCTCCTCATAACTTAACTTAGGCTTGACTATCTCTGGTCGAAAAATAGGTTTAGAATCCAGTAAGTATTTCTTTAATATGCTCATATGGAAGCCATTTTGTACATGCCCCATGCTAGGTGGTAAAGCTGGTTTATAAGCTGCTTTTCCAACCCTTACTAGGACTTCAAATAGTCCTATATATCTAGGTGCCAGCTTGCCTCTCTTGCCAAATCTAGCTACACCTTTCATGGGAAAGACTTTCAACCATACTTTGTCTCCCACAAAAATTCTAAATCTTTCCGTCTAACATTCTTATACCTTTCATTTCTATGGTTTGCCACTCTAATTTTTTCCTAAATAAATCTTATCTTCTCTGTGGTTTCATGAACCATCTCTTACCCTAACTCCTATTTGTCCATTGGGTCTATCTAACAATGAGGGGTCATGTACCTCCTGCCATAAAAAGCTTCATAAGGTCCCACGCCTATTACAGAATGATAACTATTTTTGTATGAAAATTCAACTAAACAAAAATGCTGATCCTAACAACCCTTGAACTCTAAATAGGATCCCTATCAGAAATAGTACCCAAAGCATCTGGTCGTTTGTTTGTGCCATGATGACTTGTACTCTTATCTACAATTAACCACTCTACAACACAGTTCCTTGTCAAGGGGAGAGACTTCCTGAGGAGGCAAGCGCCTGGAGCTCTGGTTTCCCAGCTGAGTGTGCCTGAAAAGCTCAAAGAAGAGGTTAGGAGGTCCCCGGTTTGCTTTTCCGGGGAGGACCCTCCGACGCCCAAGTCAGTATTCTGAGTAAAGGTGGCGGAAGAACACTAAAGGATCAAGTGTCTCGCCTGTTTTGTGTTTTCTCAGAGGGAGGAAGTGCCAATCTTTTGCCCAGTCCCATTTCCTAGTATTTATACGAGTAGATGGTCCGTTCAGATCATGACACGTGTTCGGTCGGATTTGATCTGTGCTTTTGGACGTAGGGGACAGGTAGCCGTTTGTAGCCTCCTTTAGCCCTAGACCTGAACAGATCGTGTCAGGACTTGGATGGCTGCGGCGTGTCAGTTCGCCGTTCTGAGGCGACGTGTAGGGCTTGTGGGCGACATGTCAGAGGCTCCTTAAATGCTCATACCGTACTCCCGAGGTCCCCTAGGCGAGGTCGCCCTTCGGTGCGAGCACCTCCTTCGGGATCTATCCCATAGTTCTGGGAGTTCCCTTGATGAACACCTTCTTCGGGACTTACACCCGTAGTTCGGGGATTCCCTTGTTCAGGTGTTTCTTGTTCGGGGAAAGTCCTCTTTTGGGGGTTCTGCCTTAGGGGAGATTCCCTCTTGTTTAAGAGAGATGGTTCTCTTACCCGAAGACGATCAGCTTGGCCCCTTGAGGGAGACGGTAGTATCCTTGGAATTCCTGACGAGCTAACCGAAGTCTCGAGCTCATAATGTTTAACTTCGCACCTTCCGAGGTCGGTGATAGATCCTCTCTTAGGTGACGTCAGACTTCTTGACCAATTTTCTGGTGGGGAGTTACTACCGAGGAGGCGATAGCCTTTTGGCTATCACAGGCCCCCTTCGAAAAGCCGAAGTGGGAACTTCGGTTTATCGGCTTTCGGGGCCTTTGGTTGTGATATCTGCACCGAAGACGCCCTCTTTTTCCTGAAGCCATGGGCTGTCTCTTTGCGTCTTCGAGGTGCGAGAAGATAGGCTAATCATGTGCTGAAGATACACCTTCTGCCTGAAGTCACAGGCTGTCTTTTGGTGTCTTCGACGTAAGAGAAGATAGGCTAACCTTGTGCCGAAGATACACCTTTTGCCCGAAGTCACAGGCTGTCTTTTGGTGTCTTCGAGGTAACCTACTTTTCTGCCTTTATAGGTCTGCTCATGCGTCGCGTCTTGTGCCTAGCAGAGTCAGTCTAGGGCGGCGCCTCGAGACTTAATGATGTCAGAGGGCGTGCTCGGTATTCTGGCGCGATGGATGACACGTGGCACGTTTGCTGCGCGATGGCTGACACATGGCGTGCTATTATTTGGTGAGGTTGCATTGAGTACAGCAGGCATGACTTTTCAGGCGCACTTAGCAGTTATGGCGACGCTTCGCCTTCCGAGGGGTACTTATGACGTCGGTTCGTTTAGCCTCCTCGGCCTATATATATCTGTCCTGTCATAACCCTCTTTTTGCTTTTGCTTTTGCTTTGCTTTACCTTCCAATCTCTCCCATTTTTCCGCGGCGGTTCTCCTTTTTCAGGCGTTTTTCCGGCCACTTTTCACGACGGCTTCCCGAAACCCAGATTTCGGCAAGACTTTTGGTGGGTTTTAGTCCTTTTGCTTTGTTCAAAGCTTCTTCCAAATTCGTTTTTCACATTTTTCCCGAACTCGTTTTCATCATGCCTATTCCCGAGAGTTGGCAACCTCTTCTTTCTCACCCCTGCTGCACTACTCCGGAAAAATTAGCGAAGTGGAAGAAAAAGTTTTTCTTACCTTCTTATTCTGTCACGAGGTTGCCACGTTCTGACCAGTTTTCTTTCTCTAACCGAAGTGACGAAATCACCGTTTTCCGAGCCCAGCTGAAGGCCGGACTTCGGTACCCTCCCCCGGAGATGGTTAGCGAGTTCTACGATTTCCATGGCATTGCCGTTAACCAGCTTCCGCCGAACTCGTATTGCTATTTCAACGCCTTTCTCTGTATGTGCGGCATTTTCAAAATAAAACCCCACTTCGTTGTTTTTCTTCAGTACTACAAGCTCTTTGTGGTCCCGAAGGGTGGCTTCTATTTCATGCTACCTCGGGGATCCGGGAGCAAAAAATATAAGTTCACTTTCGCCAACAAGGACAGCTGGTGAGGGTGGCAACAAAAGTTTTTCTTCCTGAAGAAGTCGGAGGCCTAGTCGCGTGTCATGACCAAGTGGGGCTCGGGGAAGGCTCGAGATGGATGTCGTTGACCCGAAGATAATGCTAGACGCCAAAGTAGCACCTATCTTTGCAGACTTCGACAGACACATCCGAGCCGTCTCTGATTGGGCTTCCGAGGTCCCTCCTCGTGCCCTTTACCCCTTTCCGATCAACTGGAAACTTATGATCGAGGAAGTCCTTCGGGAACTCGGGGTGGTAAAGGAGCATAAGACGGACCTCGATATGCCGAAACCTGCTTCTTTGGGGGAAAATTCCTGGCTATGAAACTCCTTCAGGAGGAAGAGACTTACGAGTCTTTTTATGAGAGTAAGTTACTTTTGCATTCTTTCTTCCATAACTTCATCTTGGACTCACACTGATCTCTTTTTCTTTTTTCAGAGATGGGCGACGATACCGCTGCCTTCTACAAAGCCCTCTTTGCGGGTCAGGCCGAGAGAGGCGAACAAACGAAGAAGGCCGTCTCTCGGAGGCAAAAACAGACTTCGGGCGGTCCTTCTTCCAAACGAGCGAAGAAGGCCGCTCCTTCTCCTCTTCCGGAAATTCCGGAGGAGGTAAGTTGGGAGCCCGAGGATGCTGCTGCTTCTTTGCCCGAAGTTGCTGCCGACGTCCCTCCTCAGAGCCCAACGCCTTCGCATGCTCTTTTGGAGGGCAAGGAGGAGGAGACCCCTTCTGCCGAAGAGCGGCGCCAAAGAAAAGGCAAGGGGATTTCCACTGAGGTGACGTCTATTTCTGATGACGACGTTACTGAGGTGCAACCAGGTTTGTACTTGTCCAACAACGTTTTGTTTTCTGTGAATTCTTAAGGTTTTTCTGGCCTTAACCAATTTTTCTGCTTTATTGTGCAGCGGAGGTAGCTGCCCCTGACCGGGTTGCCGAGCACGCCCGCAAGAGGGCCCTTCGAGACGCCCAAATTCCAGCGGGGAAAGTCCCGAAGGAGCCCTTCTGGACATTCACGGAGGACATGAATATGTACTCCGAGGAATGTCCAGAGATGGCCAAGCAAATTTGCAAAGGGGTGCTTACTGAGGCCTCTTTCAAGGCCCTTGCGGCGGCTCACCCAGGCGACAACTCTGTGGCCGCCAAACTCACCGAATACGCTGCTCAGGTATGCTCCATTCCTTCCTCAGTGCCAACTTTGCCTTTTATTTTTCTCCAAGTACTTAGCATTATTTTTCCCTTTGTTTCTTCGCAGCTGATGGGGTATGCTGGGTTTCTCCGAGTTCGGGTGGCGAGGCAACAGCATACAGGGCCTCGATCTTGGATCTTTATGACAAGACAAAGGCCCAATGTTCGGCACTAGCTGCCGAGAATGCTCAGCTGACGCAGGCTGCTCAGAAGGAAGTTGCTGAGCTTCGGGAGGGGTTCCTGAAGGAAAAGGAGGAACTTTTGAAAGACTCCTCCCAGAAGCTTTCCGACATCGGCTCCCAGGTGGCGGAGCTAACTTCGGCTATAGAGGCGACTCAAAAGGAGAAGTCAGAGTCTGATGCTCTCCTCGCGAAGACGCTCGAAGAAAAGACCCAACTTCAAGCCGAGGTCGAATCTCTGAAGAAGTCTTCAAAAGAGAAGAAGAAGACGAAGGCATTGAAGAAGAAGCTCACAGATCTGGAGAAGGACTTCGCGGACTTGGTGGTTAAGAAGCGAGAGTCCGATGATATGACGAAGGTCGGTTTTCAAGACGGCTTTTGTCTCGTGCGGCACCAAGTCCTGCAGAAGTTTCCAGATCTAGACCTTTCCTTCTTGGAGGCTCTGAACATTCCCAAGGGGCCTCGGTGGTCTTGGTCTAAGATCGAGCACTTGAAACTGCCTTCTTCTCTCCTGGCACTGAAGGCTACTGACAAAAGCGCAGAGGCCGGCAGTTCTCAAGACACCGGGGTTCCTTAGTTTGTATTAGGGCTCTTTGTCTTCTTTTTCTTCTTCTTTTTTGTATTCTTTCAGCAACTTTCTTCTTTGTAAGCACTCTTGGCTTAATAGATATCTTTTCTTTTAGAAAATTTGGCTAAGTCTTTTTGCAAGATTCTTTTGTTCCCCTTCATCCCGAACACGGTTGCTCGAGAGATTTCGCAACATCTTTCACTTTCCTTTGTCTCGAACACGTTCGCTCAAGAGACTTCGGAAAACCATACTTTTGCTTTCCTTTGTCTCGAACACGTTCGCTTAAGAGACTTCGGAAAACCATACTTTTGCTTTCCTCGGCGATTGTCTTTGTGAGATTCTTGTTTTCTACTTCTTCAGAACTTTTTACTTAGAAATTTTTTTTCCAATTTGTACAATACAACTCTTCCATCGAAACTTTAAGCATAGAATTTTTTCAAGGCATCTGAGTGCCAAGTATTTTTTAATTCTATGCCTTCGGTATCGCCGAGCTTATAGACTCCTTTTCGTACTTCGGCAAGTACCAGGTAGGGTCCTTCCCAATTTGCGCGAAGTACCCCGTGGGACTGCTTTCGAGGTGCAAATTCAGCCTTTCGGAGAACGAGGTCTCCCTTCTTTATTCCCTTTGGCCTGGCGCGTAGATTTATGGCTACTGCCACTCTTTGCTGAAAAGCTTTTCTCCTTAGCTCGGCTATTTCTCTGTGTTCGCCGACGAGGTCGAGCTCGGTTCTTAGGCCAAGGTCATTTCCTTTTTCATCGAACACTTGGACTCGTATTGACGGTTGTACTATCTCGACGGGGATGATGGCCTCTGTGCCGAAGACAAGTGAAAAGGGTGTTTCCCCTGTGGCTCTTCGGGGTGTCGTTCGGTAGCTCCATAACACGCTTTGGAGTTCTCCTGGCCATTTCCCTTTTGCTTCTCCCAATCTCTTTTTCAGACCATCTTTTATGGTCCTGTTAGATACTTCCACCTGCCCATTACTCTAGGGGTGAGCTACTGGGGCGAAGTGCATTTTTGTCCCGAGGTCGCTAATGAATTCTCGGAATCCTTTGTCTACAAACTAGGATCCATTGTCCGCTACGAGTACCCTCGGTATGCCAAATCTGCATACGATGTTTTTCCATACGAACTTCTGCACTTCTTTTGCCGAGATAGTTGTCAGGGGTTCTGCCTCGACCCATTTAGAGAAATAGTCTACTGCTACCACGCAGAACTTTATGCCTCCAGGCGCCGTTGGGAGTGGCCCAATTAGATCTATGCCCCAAACTGCGAAGGGCCAAGGATAGTCTGCCGAAGTCACGAACTCTGAGGGTGCTCTTTGGATGTTGGCATGTCTCTGGCAACTACCACATTTCTGGACGAACTGCTTGGCGTCCTTTCTTAGGGTAGGCCAGAAGTATCCTTGGCGGAGTATCACTGCTGCTAGGGCGTCGGTTCCGATGTGCGAACCACAGGCACCTTCGTGAACTTCTTCGAGGATCATTTCGGTATCCTCTTCACTAACACACCTCTGTAGTGGATTTGCATATCCTTGCCGATATAGTTCTTCTCCAATTAAGAAGAAACGGCCGGAGCGCCTTCGCACTTTTGCGGCTTCGCTGGGGTCTTCGGGGAGTGTGTTGGTTGCGAGATACGTTTTGATTGGTTCTCTCCATCCTTTCCCCGAGGTCTCTATGCTTAGCACCGCGATGCTGGGGTGGCTTAGCACTTCGGTGCAAGTTTTGGACTTCGCCAGACAGTCTGCCTCAGCATTTTCCCGTCGGGGTACGTTCTCGATTTTCACGACGTCGAACTCCCGAATAAGCTTTGTTACCAACTCATGGTATTTTGCCAAGGTCGGGTCTTTCGCGCCATAGTCCCCTGCCATTTTTCGGACCACCAGCTGGGAATCACTATGTGCTTTCAAGTTTCTCACGCCAATTTTTCTGGCCAGGCGTAATCCTGCTATGAGGGCCTCATACTCCGCCATATTGTTGGTGGCATTGAAACTGAACTTGATGGCCTTCATTACTTCTAGGCCTTCGGGGCCTCTGATAATCACTCCAGCTCCCTGGTGTTCGGATCCTGAGGCCCCGTCAACGTGTAAGGTCCATTCTGGCTCACCCTCTTTTGGATCTGAATGGCTCTCCTCAGTGGTGGGTATTTCGGCGATAAAATCTGCCAGTGCTTGAGCTTTTATGGCTTTCCGAGGCTCGTATGTGATCTCGTGTTCACCCAGCTCTATGCACCACTTGGAGAGCCTTCCCGAATGATCAACTCTCTTCATGACATCCCGTAGTGGCAGACTACTTCGGACAATGATGGGGTGAGCCTGAAAGTATGGCCGCAGCCTTCTACCTGCAAGCACTAAGGCATATATAGCTTTTTGAAGCAAAGGGTACCTGACTTCGGCGCCATGCAAGGACTTGCTGACATAGTAAACCGGCCACTGTTTCGGTCCTTCTTCTTTCACAAGAACCGAACTCACAGCTTTTTCCGTGACGGCGAGGTATAGTGCCAGGGGCTTTCCCTCCCGAGGTTGCCGCAGAGTCGGCAGTCTGGCCAAGTAGACTTTGAGTTCTTCCCAGGCTTTTTGGCAATCTTCAGCCCAAGGATGGCCATCCCTTCCGAGGTCGCCTTCCATTTTTGCCGCTTTTGTGAGGACTTTGAAGAAGGGTCGACACCTATCTCCGTACCTGGAAATAAACCTGCTCAGAAAGGTTATTCTTCCGGTGAGTCTCTGCACGTCTTTGACTGTGGTAGGTGTTCGGAATTCAAGCAGAGCCTTAATCTTCTCAGGGTTAGCGTCGATGCCTCTTTCGGATACCATGTACCCGAGGAATTTTCCCGAGGTCACCCCGAAGATGCACTTCTCTGGATTAAGGCGGATCCCGAAGGTTCTGAGCTTTTGGAAGGTTTCCCCTAAATCTGCAACGTGGTAGCCAGGCAGTTAGCTCTTGACTATCATATCATCAACATATACCTCCATGTTCCTCCCCATTTGGTCTTTGAAGACCTTGTTCATCAGCCTTTGGTAGGTGGCTCCTGCTCCGAAGGGCATTTGTTCCTCCCTCGGTGATGAAGGCAGTCTTCTCTTCGTCTCCGGGGTCCATCCTTATCTGATGGTAGCCACTGAAGGCGTCTAGGAAACTTAAGAGCCCATACTCGGCAGTTGAGTCTACCAGTTGGTCTATTGGTGGAAGAGGATATGAATCTTTTGGGCAGGCATCGTTCAAATTTCTGAAGTCGATGCACATCCGAAGCTTGCTACTTCCTTCTTTTGTGGCAATTACCACGTTACTTAGCCATTCGGGGTAGTTTACCTCCCGGATAACGCTAGCGTCTATCAGACGCTGGACTTCGGTTTTGACGAATTCACTTTTGTGAGCTGAGATGCTCCGTTTCTTTTGCCGGACAGGTTTTACTTCCGGACTCACTTTAAGGCTATGCTGGATTACGCGAGGGTTTACCCCTGGCATGTCCTTCGGCGAGTAGGCGAACAGATCTTTATTTGCAAGAAGAAAAGATACAAGTTTTTCCTTGTCTCCGTCGGCCATATTTTTCCCTATTCGGGTACTATGGCCTGGGACAAGCTCTACTTCTTATGTTTCCGCCTTTGTGGAATCTTCTGCCTCGCCCCTTTCCAGCTCTTTTGCTTCTACAGCATGTGCTAAGTTGCTTGCTGGAGCCTTTCGTGCTCTGACGAACACCTTTCTCACCTCGCCTTGATCAATGAAGATCTTTGCGTCTCCTTTTTTGGTGGCGAAGGAGACGGTCAAGTACTTTACATCAGGGCGAATGTGCAAATTTCCCTGTGTCTGTCTGCCGAGAATGGCGTTGTATGACGAAGGAACGTCCATGACTATGAATCTTGCCATGGTAGAGGCGAACAACTCAGTAGTTCCTTTCTCCGAAGTTCCTTTCATCATCAAGGGGAGGTCGATCCACCCGAGGACAGGTAGCTCAGATGGTCCTACGCCGAACGTGGGTGAAGTAACAGCCTTGAGGTCACTCCTGGATACGCCCAAGCTTGGTAGCAAGTGTGAGAACAAGACGTCTGCGTTTGACCCATCATCCAGCAGTACCCTCTTGACGTCCCAGTTTCCTATCCTCGCCATTATCAGCAATGGATCGTCATGGGGAAATACGATGGTGGAGCCATCCTCGCGGGCCAATTTTTTCGTTGGGCTCTGATATTCCATCACCGCTATCTCTCTGGCCCTTCTTTTTCTTTCCGAGGATGGAAGTCCGGTTGTGATCGTCTGTATTACTCCTGCCGAAGGTGGAGGACGCCTTCTCGGACTTCGGTTCCTTCGCCTGTCCGAATCGTAATCCTCGTCATCGGGCTTTCCTTCCTCCTCTTTTTTCCCTTTCGGGGAAGGCATTCTCAAATAACGCCGAAGCTGGCCCTGCTTTATCAGTGATTCAATGTACTTTTTCAACTGAAAGCAGTCTTCGGTGTCATGACCGTGATCACGGTGGAACTGACAGAACTTCTTCATGTTCCTTCTGTTGTCAGCAGTCATGCCCCTTGGCCGTTGGATTTGAGCCCCCTGTTTTTCCAACGCCATAAGGACGTTAGCCCTCGTGGTGCTCAGAGGTGTAAAGTTTTGGGGCTTCCTTCCTCCTACTCGCATTCTCCGAGGTCGGCCTGACTGTTCCGTTGGACACCGGGCTTGCTGGCTGGACCCTTCGCCACGAGCTTGAATTTGGTCGTGTTTTGGTCCAGTCATTCTCAGTTCTTCGGCTGTCATGTGTTGTTCAGCCCTTCGGTAGAATTCTCCCAGCGTGTCCGGGGGATCTTTGGAGAATTCGTAAAACAAGTGCGAATCCCTCCGGAGGCCCCTCGTCATGGTGAGGATGCGGATTTCGGGACGAAAGTCCGGAACACTGAGGGCCTCCCTGTTGAACCTCTTGACATAGTCACGGATGGTCTCCTCGTTTCTCTGCGCTATGTCAAACATCTGGACGGGCATCTTCGCCGTCGGCTTGCTCCCAATGAACTGTTGGTTGAACGCCGTGGACAGCTCCTGGAACCCCTTGATGTTTCCTGGAGGCAGGGAATTGTACCAGGCAGTTGCTGGTCCTGCGAGGGTGACTTCGAAGCACTTGCAGAGCGTAGCATCGTCAGCCCCATGTAACACCATGCTGCGTTTGTACTTTGTTAGGTGGGCCTGGGGATCAGTCCGACCCTCATAGGTCTCCAGCCGAGGTAGCCTGAAGTCACTTGGCATGGCCGCCTCGACCACTGTTCGGGCGAAAGGAGTTTCATCTCCAGAGACCGTTTCAGTTAGCCTGGCCCAAACAGGCTTGCGTGCCACCTGCTGTTCCACTCTCTCCAGTCTTGCCAAGACTTTCTCCAGGAGGAGCGTAGCACTGGGCTCCTTTTCCTGGTGCCGTCCCTTCGGGGAGCGACTTCGGAACCGAGGTGAGGGGGACCCTGCCTCTGTTGATAAACTTCTTCTGGACGGGATTTCAGGTTGTTTAGACCTTGCTCTTTCCGCCAGCCGTGCCCCGAGGGGCAAGTTATCTGTTGAGGACTCTTCTCGTGGCTCCCCACTTCCCGAGCTATGATGGGTTGCCCTCGGGCTTTTCTCCCGAGGTCGTGCTGACGAAGTGGGTTTTTGCGCCTGGGCTGGTTGCGGCCATCTTCGGTCTATTTGTTGTGTCATTTCAGCCACAACAGACCTCTGAAAGTCTCTTAAAAAATCCATGGTGATGACAAGAGGGCGTTCCTCTTCAGGCAAGGAAGTCTCTGGGGGACTTTGTTCGGTAGCTGGTTGGGTCTCAGGCGCGGACGGGGACTTTGGAAGTCCTCTGTCCTTCGAACGCCGAGTTTCGACAACAGCTACCTGGGAGTAGTTTCCCACAGACGGCGCCAAATGATGCCCCAAGGCATCTTCGTTTGCTGTCATGTTGACAGGTGGAGAGACTTCCTGTGGAGGCAAGCGCCTGGAGCTCAGGTTTCCCAGCTGAGTGCGCCTGAAAAGCTCAAAGAAAAGGTTAGGAGGTCCCCGGTTTGCTTTTCCGGGGAGGACCCTCCGACGCCCAAGTCAGTTTTCTGAGTGAGAGTGGAGGAAGAACACTAAGGGATCAAGTGTCTTGCCTGTTCTGTGTTTTCTCAGAGAGAGGAAAATGCCCTTCCTTTGCCCAGTCCCATTTCCTAGTATTTATAGGAGTAGCTGGTCTGTTCAGATCATGACACGTGTTCGGTCGGATTTGATCTGTCTCTTTGATCTGTCTCTTTGGACCTAGGGGACAGGCAGCCGTTTGCAGCCTCTTTTAGCCCTGGACCCGGACGGGTTGTGTCAGGACTGGGGCGGCTGCGGCGTGTCATTTCGCCGTTCAGATGTGACGTGTAGGGCTTGTGGGTGACATGTCAGAGGCTCCTTAAATGCTCATACCGTACTCCCGAGGTCCCCTGGGCGAGGTCTCCCTTCGGTGCGGGCACCCTCTTCGGATTCTATCCGTCCTTCGGTGCGAGCACCTCCTTCGGGATCTATCCCATAATTCTGGGAGCGCCCTTGATGAACACCTTCTTCGGGACTCACACCCATAGTTCGGGGATTCCCTCGTTCAGGTGTTTCTTGTTCGAGGAAGACCTCTTTGGGGCCTCTTCCTTCGGGGAGATTCTCCCTTGCTTCAGGGAGATGGCTCTCTTACCCGAAGACGGTCAGTTTAGCCCCTCGATGGAGACGGTGTTGTCCTCGGAATTCTTGACGAGCTACCGAAGTCTCGAGCTCATAGTGTTTGACTTCGCACCTTCCGAGGTCAGTAAAAAGATCCTCTCTTGGGTGACGTCAGACTCCTCGGCCAATATTCTGGCGCGGAGTTACTACCGAGGAGGCGATAGCCTTTGGCTAGTGTTAGAGCGTGTCTGGGAGCAGCGTGTCGGGAGCCGTACAAGTATGGTGTGTTAGAGACTCCTAAGTTGTCTAGTCGTACGTCCACGTGGCCTTTCTAGGTGACCGAATTCCCGCGGGATCCAGGAGTTCCTCGGGGAGGTGAACGTTTTCGGAGGGAGGTCCTTTGCTTTATGCAAGACACCTTCAGCTGGACTTTCCCGAGGTTAGGCCCAGGTCTTTGGCGATGGAACCTTCGAGGGTATGTCCCAAAGGTGGTCCAAAGAATAACCGAAGGCGGGCTTAGGCACGTGGAGTCATTCCGAGGGTGTCCTCAGGAGGAGTGATGACCCTTTATGACCGAAGTTGGTCTGATGTGTCCCCCAAAGGCAACACTTATCCAGCTCGTCTGAGGATGCTTGAGGCCCTCTCTTTGTTGAGGTCTAGTCACCTGTTCTTGACCAAAGGAGATGCGTTGGCCCACGAGGATGTATACGCGTGAGGTCCTTCAGGGGAGATTGCCCTTTGGCTATCGTATGCCCCCCTCAGAAAAACCAAAGACGCGTCTTCGGTTTGGGAGGCTCTCGGGAACTCTTTGGAGTTCGAGCGATGTTCCTGGCGCTTCTGTCGAGGCCTTTGTCAGAGGCGTGTGATTCTACTGTCCTCCCTATCAGTGAATCGCTTCGTCTTCCCATTCAGACGGACGTGGCACTTTGGGAAGTGCTATATAGGTTTGCCAGCTATCAGGGGCGTGCCCTCGTTTCTTGCATCAGCTTACACGTGGCTGTTGATAAATGGTGAGTAGTTACATCGGTTGTGGTAACTGCGCCTCTTCGCCTTTGAGGGGCAATAATGATGACGCTTCGCCTACCCCTTCGGTCTATATAAGCACCTCTCGCTTCATTTCTCTTCACACTCTTTTCTTTTGCTTCTCATCTATTCTAGAGCTCTCTCTCATCTTTTTTCTTCTTCTAGCGGTGGTTCCAACGGCTGAGAGATTTCCGACAACCCTCACGATGGCATCCAGAAAGCCAGACTTCGGAAAAACCTTCTGATGTCCGGAGACATCTTCGCTGGAGGACATGGTGGCTTCTGGAGGGAATTCCCAAGGAGGAGAACGCCCGGAGTGGAGGTTTCCCAGGGAGTGGTACCTGAAGAACCCAAAAGGAAAGGTTAGGAGGTCCCCGGGATGTTTTTCCGAGGAGGAGCCTCCGACGCCCAAGTTAGTTTTCTGAGAGGTGAAGGAAAGAGAGCACTCAAGGGTTTAGTGGCCTTGCCTGTTCGTGTCCTCTCAACTGACTGACCAACCGTTTGCAAGGGGCTGCTCTTTGGTATTTATAGAAGTGTCTGGCCCGTTCAGATCGTGACACGTGTTCGGTCAGATCTGCTGTGTACCTTTGGACAAAGGGGACAAGTAGCTGTTTGTAGGCTCCCTCGAGCCTTGGTCCGAGACAGGTTGTGACAAGGCCTGGGCGGCGTCGGCGTGTCAGAGCGTCGTTTGAGGTGACATGGTGCGTCTGTGGGCGATGTGTCAGAGGCTCCTTAAATGCTCCTGCCGTACTCCCGATGTCCTTTGGGCGAGGTCGTTCTCTGGGACGAACACCCTTCTTCGGGAGTTATGTTCGCAGTTCGGGGCGCTGCCTAGCTCGCAGGTTCCGCCTTCGGGAAATCCTCTCTTGCTTGCGGTAGCTGGTTCTTCTATCCCGAAGGCGATCCGTTTAATCCCCCGAGGGGGCTGTCTGCACCTTTGGAGCTCTCTGGGGTACTAGGCTAAATCCCGAGTTCGAGGCACTGGAATTCGCCTAGTCCGAGGTCAGTACTAGTGCCTCTCTCGGATGGTGCCAGGCTTCCCGAGCATGCTTTTGATAGGAGGTACGTTCTAGGAGAGGCGATAGTCCTTCGGCTATCACATGCCCCCCCTAGAAGCCGAAGTAGGGACTTTGGCTTTTGTCAGCTTTCGGAGGGTACCCTTCGGGGCTTTATGCATGGTACCTGTGCCGAAGATACACCTTTTGTCTGTAGACGTAGCACAGACTGTCTCTTGGTGTCTCCGAGGTAGCCTATTTTCTGTAATCTTTGTAGGTCACTGAAACGTCTCGTCTCGTGCCCAGGCGTGTCAGTCTGGGACGGCGCGCTATTCGTCAGAAAGCGTGTTCCTTATTTGGCGTGGTTGCTGACACGTGGCACGCCGTCATTGGAGAGGGTTACATCGGTTACAGCGGGCGTGTCTTTTTATGCAAAATGGGCAATTATGGCGACGATTCGCCTTCGCTCAGCACTTATGACGTCGATTCGCCTACCCTTCCTCGGCCTATATATACCCTTAATCCTTCATAACCCCACTTTTGCTTTTGCTTTTGCTCTCTCCTGTCTCTCAACTGCCGCAGTGTTTTTCCTGCTCTCTCACGGCGGTGCTTTTTGACAGAGTGGTTTTCCGGCAACCATTTCACGACGGCGTCCTCAAATCCGGATTTTGGCAAAACGTTTGGTGGGTTTTAGCTTCCAGTTTCTTCTGTTTTTCCAAATTTTTTCTTCGAAATAGCTTTTTGCCTTTTCCCGAACTCGGTTTTTTGCCAGTCATGCCTATTCCCGAAAGCTGGGAACCCCTTCTTTCTCACCCCTGCTGCACCACTTCTGCAAAACTTAAAAAATGGAAAAAGAAGTTCTTCCTTCCTTCCTACGTCACTACGAGGTTGCCTCGTTCGGACCAATATAGCTTTTCAAACCGTAGTGACGAGGTTACTGTTTTCCGTGCCCAACTGAAGGCCGGACTTCGGTATCCTCCGCCGAAGATGGTTTGCGATTTCTGCGATTTCCATCGCATTGCCGTAAACCAACTTCCGCCGAACTCGTACTGCTATTTCAATGCTTTTCTTTGTATGTGTGGTGTCTTCGGTATAGAGCCACACTTTGTCATTTTTCTGCAGTACTACAAGCTCTTCGTGATCCCAAAGGGTGGCTTCTATTTCATGCTACCTCGGGGGTCAGGGAGCAAAAAATACAAGTTCACCTTTGCCAACAAGGACAGCTGGCGAGGGTGGCAACAGAAATTCTTCTTTATGAAGAAGGAGGAGGCCTGGTCGTACGTCCCGACGAAGTGGGCTCAGGGAAAGCTCGTGATGGATGTCGTTGACCCGAAGATACTGTTAACTCCCGAGTTAACACCTATTTTTGCGGACTTTGACAAGCGCATCCGAGCGGTCTCTGACTGGGATTCCGAGGTCCCACCGCGCCCCCTTTACCCCTTTCCAATTAACTGGAAGTTGATGACCGAAGAAGTCCTTCGGGAGTTGAAGGTGGTAAAGGAGCACGAAACGGACCTCGAGATGCCGGCTCCTGCCATTGCTGGGAAGGACTCCTGGCTGGTAAAACTTCTTCAGAAGGACATTACTTATGAAGATTTTTTCGAAAGTAAGTCATCTCCTAGTCCCCTTGTTTTAATTTCATCTTGGACTTACGCTGATGTTTTCTCTCTTTTTCAGAGATGGGCAGGGATACTGCTGCCTATTACCGATCGCTTTTCGTCGGGCAAGCCGAGAAAGGTGAACAAACAAAGAAGGTTGCCTCCCGAAGACGGAAGGCGGCTAGCGGGGGGCCTCCGGCGGCCAAGCGATCGAAGAAGACCGTGCCCCCTCCTATGCCGGAGATTTCCGAGGAGGTGGGCGAGGAGCCCGAGGTAACCGTTGCTGCACCTTCGACTGAGGTCGGTGCAGATGTCGCTCCTTCAAGCCCTAATTCGGCGGCTCTTCTAGACGCTTTGGTGGAAGCCCCTTCTGCCGAAGATCGCCGCAAGAGGAAAGGGAAGGAGATTTCTTCTGAGGGGGCCCTGGATTCTGGCGACGACGTTGCCGAAGTGCCACCAGGTTTGATGCCTTAGACACTCAATTTCTGAATTTTTTGGCAGCTACTTGTGTTTGACAATTTTTCTGCTTTTGTCGTGCAGAGGAGATTCTTCCTCCGGATTGGGTTGCCGAGCACGCCCGGAAGCGGGCCCTTCGGGATGCCCATATCCCGAAGGGGAAGATTCCGAAGGAGCCATTTTGGTCTTTTACGGAGGACATGGACATGTACTCCGAAGACTGCCCGCGAATGGCCAAGGAGATTGCAAAGGGGGTTCTTACTGAAGCTTCTTTCAGGGCCCTTGCGGGGGCTTATCCGGATGATGACTCCCTCGCCGCGAAGCTTTCCGAGCACACCGCCCAGGTGTGTTTCTCACCTTCCCTTTCCTTCTAAGTATTTGCCTTTCCTTTTTTGCCTTGTCTCATTCCTGCCTCTGTTTTTCTGCAGCTGCTGGGATATGCCGGATTCCTCAGAGTTCGGGTGGCGAGGCAGGGGATGTACCGGGCCGCCGCTTCAAAGACTATAGAACAATACCAGGCCCAGTGCGCGGACCTGCTTGCTCGGAACACTCAGCTGGCCCAGACTTCGGCGTCAGAGATTGCTGCCCTTCGGGAGGAGTTTGCGAAGGAAAAAGAAGAACTTATAAAGGACTCCTCCCAGAAGATTTCCGACCTCGGTGGAAAAGTGGCGGAGCTGACTTCGGTTAATGAGGCACTTCAAAAGGAGAAGTCGGATTCTGCGGCTCTTCTGGCGAAGGCGGAGGCCGAGAAAGCCGCACTTCAAGCCGAGGTCGATTCTTCGAAGAAGGGGAAGGATGAGTCGAGAAAAAAGAAGGTGAAGGCATTAAGGAAAAAGGTTGAAGACCTGGAGAAGGAGCTTAATGATCTTGGGGTCGAGAAGAGGAAATCCGACGAGATGACCAAAGTTGGTTTTCAAGACGGGTTTTGTCTCGTTCGTCATCAAGTTCTTCTGAAGTTTCCAGATCTCGACCTTTCTTTCCTGGAGGCCCTGAATATTCCTGAGGGACCTCGGTGGACTTGGTCCAAGCTCGAGCACTTGAACCTGCCTCAGACTCTTCCGGCGCGGGTGGTGGCGGAAAAGGATGCAGGGGCTAGTGGCTCCCGGGACGCCGAGAATCCCTAATTTATCTCAGGCCCCTTCTGCCTTCTTTTTCTCCTTCCTTGTACTCTTTCTTTCTTGGTAGTCCTTCTTCTTTGTAAGCCGATCTTGTCTGTTAATAAAGACTTTTTTCTTTCCTGTAAGAAATTTTGGCTAAGTCTTTTTTGTGAGATTGTTCATTCCTTTTTGCCCCGAACGCGTTTGCTCAAGAGACTTCGGAAGATTAGATCGGTTCTCTGTGAGCCTTTGTATTTAGAAATTCTCGCAAGGTTTTACATTTCCTATTGTCCCGAACATGCTCGCTCGAGGGACTTCAGGAAATCACACCCATGCTTATTCTGGCGACCATCTTCGCGGAATTTTAGTATTTCTTTTGTTCAAGAATCTTTCTTTCAGAAGCCCGTGTAGCTAGAAAATTTTTCTAACTTTGTACAATGTAAACCCTTTCGTCAAGATTCTAAGCATAGAACTTTTTCAAGGCATCTGAATGCCAAGTGTTTTTTAATTCCACGCCTTCGGCGTCACCGAGCTTGTACACCCCTCTTCGTACTTCGGCAAGAACCAGATAAGGTCCCTCCCAATTCGCGCGAAGTACGCCGTGTGATGGCCTCCGGGGTGCGAATTCCGCCTTTCGGAGAACGAGATCACCCTTTTTTATTCCTTTTGGCCTAGCTCGCAAGTTTATAGCGGCGGCCACTCTTTGCTGGAAAGCTTTCCTTCTTAGTTCCGCTATTTCTCTATGTTCGCCGACGAGGTCGAGCTTGGTTCTTAAGCCGAGGTCATTTCCACTTTCATCAAATACCTGCACTCGTATTGATGGTCGCACTACCTCTATTGGGATTATGGCCTCCGTACCGAAGACGAGCGAGAAAGGAGTTTCCCCTGTAGCCCTTCGGGGCGTTGTTCGGTAGCTCCATAGTACGCTTTGGAGTTCTCCTGGCCATTTCCCTTTTGCCTCTCCCAGTCTCTTTTTCAGACCATCTTTTATGGTCCTGTTAGATACTTCCACCTGCCCATTGCTTTGGGGGTGAGCTACCGGGGCGAAGTGCATCTTTGTTCCGAGGTTGCTGATAAACTCTTGGAACCCTTTGTCTATGAACTGGGATCCGTTATCAGCCACTAGTACCCTCGGTATGTCGAATCTGCATACTATGTTTTTCCACACGAACTTGCGCACTTCTCTTGCCGAGATAGTCGTCAAAGGTTCTGCCTCGACCCATTTAGAGAAATAGTCTACTGCGACTAAGCAGAACTTCACGCCCCCAGGCGCTGTCGGGAGCGGCCCGATAAGGTCTATGCCCCAAACGGCGAAGGGCCAGGGATAGTTTGCCGAAGTCACCAGCTCCGAGGGTGTTCTCTGGATTTTTGCATGTCTTTGGCAATTACCACATTTCTGGACGAACCGCCTAGCGTCTTTCCTCAGGGTAGGCCAAAAGTATCCTTGGCGAAGTATCACCGCTGCCAGGGCGTCGGTTCCGATGTGCGAACCACAAGCGCCTTCGTGAACTTCTTGGAGGATTATTTCAATATCCTCTTCGCCAACACACCTCTGTAGCGGATTTGCATATCCCTGCCGATATAGCTCTTCTCCAATCAGAAAGAAACGACCGGAGCGTCTCCGCACTTTTGCTGCTTCATTGGGGTCTTCGGGGAGCGTATTGGTTTCGAGATATGTTCTTATTGGGTCTTTCCAGCTTCTTCCCGAAGTCATTATGCTCAGCACTGTAATGCTCGGCTGGCTTAGCACCTCAGTATATGCTTTTGATTTTGCCAATTCATCTGCCTCAGCGTTATGTCTGTGAGGCACGCTCTCGATTCGCACGGTGTCGAATTCTCGAATAAGCTTCGTTACTAATTCATGGTATTTTTCCAGTGTTGGATCCTTCGCCCCGTAGTCCCCTGCTGTTTGCCGAACTACTAGCTGGGAATCGCTATGGGCTTTCAAGTTTCTGACACCAATTTTTCTGGCCAGGCGCAAGCCCGCTATGAGAGCTTCATATTCAGCCATATTGTTGGTGACATTGAAGCTGAACTTAATGGCCTTCATTACTTCCAGGCCTTCGGGGCCTTTAATGATCACCCCTGCTCCTTGGTGCTCGGCGCCCGAGGCACCATCAACGTACAAGGCCCATTCTGGCTCATTTCGTCGGGACTTGGGTGGCTGTCCTCGGTAATGGGGACCTCGGCAATGAAATCTGCCAAGGCTTGAGCTTTTATGGCTTTCCGAGGTTCATAAGTGATGTCGTGTTCGCCAAGCTCTATACACCATTTGGAGAGCCTTCCCGAATGGTCAACCTTCTTCATGACGTCCCGCAGGGGTAAACTACTTCGGACGATGGGGTGAGACTGAAAATATGGTCGTGCCTTCCTCCTGCCAGGACCAAGGCATATGAGCCTGAAAATATGCTCTATACACCATTTCGTCAACCTTCTTCATGACGTCCCGCAGGAGTAAACTACTTCGGACGATGATGGGGTGATCCTGAAAATATGGTCGTAGACTTCTTCCTGCCAGGACCAAGGCATATATAGCTTTCTGTAACAAAGGATATCTGATTTCGGCGCCATGCAGGGACTTGCTCACATAGTAGACTGGCCACTGCTTCGCCCCTTCCTCTTTCACAAGGACTGAGCTTACTGCTTTTTCTGTGACGGCGAGGTACAACACAAGAGGTTCTCTTTCGCGGGGCTATTGCAAAGTGGGCAGGTGAGCCAAGTAGATTTTGAGTTCTTCCCAAGCTTTTTGGCAGTCCTCATTCCAAGGACGATCATTACTCTCGAGGTCGTCCTCCCTTTTTGCTGCCTTAGTGAGGACTTTGAAGAATGCTCGACACCGGTCTCCATATCTGGAAATAAATCTGCTAAGGGAGGTTATTCTTCCAGCAAGTCTCTGCACATCTTTTATTGTGGCAGGAGTTCGGAATTCCAACAGAGCCTTAATTTTTTCTGGGTTAGCATCAATGCCTCTTTCTGATACCATGTACCCAAGGAACTTTCCCGAAGTTACCCCGAAGGTGCACTTCTCAGGGTTAAGGCGAATTCCGAAGGTCCTGAGCTGGTGAAAAGTTTCCCTTAGGTCTGTGACATGGTCTACAGGCAGCTTGCTTTTAACTATCATGTCATCTACGTACACTTCCATGTTCCTCCCTATTTGGTCATTAAAGACCTTGCTCATCAACCTCTGGTAGGTGGCTCCTGCGTTTTTGAGCCCGAAAGGCATCCTGGTGTAACAGTATGTCCCCCCCTCGGTGATGAAGGCTGTTTTTTCTTCGTCTTAGGGGTCCATCTTTATTTGATGGTAGCCGCTGAAGGCGTCTAGGAAACTTAGGAGCCCGTATTCGGCAGTTGAATCTACCAGTTGATCTATTGGCGGGAGAGGATATGAATCTTTTGGGCAAGCATTGTTCAGGTTTCTGAAGTCGATGCACATCCGAAGTTTGTTGCTTCCTTCTTTTGTGGCGATCACCACATTGCTTAGCCATTCGGGGTACTTGACCTCCCTGATTACATCTGCCTCCAATAAACGTTGGACTTCGGTTTTGACGAAGTCATTTTTATGGGCTGAGATGCCTCGTTTCTTTTGCCGGACAGGCTTTGCTTCCGGACTTACTTTGAGGCTATGTTGTATTACGCGCGGATTTACCCCCGGCCTGTCTTTCGGCGAGTAGGCGAACAGGTCTTTATTCATTACCAGAAAGGATACAAGTTTTTTCTTATCTCCTTCGGACAAGTTTTTTCCTATTTGGGTACTTCGTCCTGGGATAAGTTCCACTTCTTCCATTTCCACCTTGCCAGAAACTTCTTTCTCGCCATTTTTTGACTTTGAAGCCCCTTCTTCTACAGCTTGTGTGAAATTGTTTGCTGGGGCTTTTCGGGCTTTGACGAACACCTTTCTTACTTCGCCCTGATCTATGAAGATTTCTGCGTCTCCTTCCTTGGTGGCGAAAGTGACAGTCAAATGTCTCACGTCAGGGCGAATGTGCAGATTTCCCTGCGTCTGCCTTCCAAGGATGGCGTTGTATGATGAGGGGACATCCATGACGATGAACCTCGCCATCGTCGAGGCAAACAACTCAGCTGCTCCTTTGACCGAAGTCCCTCTCATCATTAATGGAAGGTCGATCCACCCGAGGACGGGTAACTCGGAAGGTCCTACCCCGAAGGTCGGTGAAGTGACAGGCCTGAGATCATTGATGGATATGCCTAAGCTCGGCAGCAGTTGTGAAAATAGGACGTCAGCGTTTGATCCGTCATCAAGCAATACCCTTTTGACATCCCAGTTTCCAATTCTTGCCATGATCAGCATCCCAGTTTCCAATTCTTGCCATGATCAGGAGTGGGTCGTCGTGAGGGAAGACGACTGTGGAACCATCTTATCGGGATACCTTCTTCGCTGGACTTTGATAGTCCATGACAGCTATTTCCCTGGCCTTCCTTTTTCTTTCCGAGGATGGGAGCCCCGTCGTGATTGTTTGTATGACTCCCGCAGGGGGTGGAGGGCGCCTCTTCGGACTTCGGTTTCTCCGCCTGTCGGAGTCGTAGTCCTCATCTTCTACCTTTCCTTCCTCCTCTTTCCTCCCCTTCGGGGAAGGCAACCGTAGGTACCGCCGAAGTTGGCCTTGTTTTATCAGCGATTCAATATACTTCTTCAGCTGGAAGCAATCCTCAGTGTCGTGGCCATGATCGCGATGAAATTGGCAGAACTTCTTCATGTTTTTTCTATTTTCAGCGGTCATGGCCCTTGGCCTCTGAACTTGTGTTCCCTGCCTCTCCAGAGTCATGAGGATGTTGGTCCTCGTGGTGTTCAGCGCTGTGAAGTTCGGGGGTTTCCTTCCTCGCATTCTCCGGGGGCGCGATGGCTGGTCGGTCGGATAGCGTGCCTGCTGGCTGGACCCCTCGCCACGGGTGTGCTCGGGCCTGGGTCCGCCCATTCTTAGTTCTTCGGCCGTCATGTGCTGTTCGGCCCGTCGGTAGAATTCGCCCAGTGTGTCTGGAGGGTCCTTGGAGAATTCGTAGAAGAGTTGGGAATCCCTCCGAAGGCCCCTTGTCATGGCGAGGATGCGTATTTCGGGCCGAAAGTCTGGAACACTTAAAGCCTCTCTGTTGAACCTCTCGACATAGTCGCGTATAGTTTCTCCGCTTCTTTGCGCTATGTCGAACATTTGAACGGGCATCTTCGCCGTCGGGCGACTCCCGATGAACTGTTGGGTGAAGGCTGTTGATAACTCCTGGAATTTTCCGATGATTCCTGGAGCCAAGGAGTTGTACCACGCGGTTGCTGGCCCAGAGAGGGTGACCTCGAAGCACTTGCACAAGGTGGCGTCGTCCGCACCGTGCATCATCATGCTGCGTCTGTACTTCGTCAGGTGGGCCTGTGGGTCGGTCCGACCATCGTACGTCTCTAGCCGAGGTACCCTGAAGTCACCTGGCATAGCTGCCTCGACCACAGCTCGGGTGAAAGGAGACTGATCCCCACAAAAAGACTCAGACAGTCTGGCCCAAACTGGCTTGCGAGCCACCTGCCTCTCGACTCTGTCCAGCCTTGCCAATATTTTCTCCATGAGGGCGGCGGCGCTAGGTTCTTCCTCAGGTGGAGGAGATTGACGGCGCCTCTTCGGAGAATGGCTTCGTCGTCGGGGAGAGGGTGACCTCGTCTCAGGCAAAGGGCTCCTTCGGCGTCGAATTTTGGGTTGGTTGGGCCCCGTTTGCCCTGGAAGGCGTGCCCCGAGGGGCATATTTTCTGTTGAAGACTCCTCACGTGGGTCTTCACTCCCCGAACTGCGGCGGACTGCTTTGGGGCTCTTTTCCCGAGGGCGTACCGGTGAAGGAGACCTTTGGGTTTGAGCTTGTTGTGGCCATCTTCTGTCTATCTGTTGTGTCATCTCAGCCACAACAGAGCGTTGGAAGTCACGGAGGAAGCTCATGGTTATGACCAGAGGACGTTCTTCCTCGGGCGTGGAAGTCCCTGGAAGAGTTTGCTCAGCAGCCGGTTGGACTTCAGGCGCGGACGGGGACTTCGGGAGTCCTTTGTCCTTAGAACGCCGAGTCTCAACGACGGCAACCTGAGGGTGGGTTCCCACAGACGGCGCCAAATGATGTCCGGAGACATCTTCGCTGGAGGACATGGTGGTTTCTGGAGGGACTTCCTGAGGAGGAGAACGCCCGGAGTGGAGGTTTCCCAGGGAGTGGTACCTGAAGAGCCCAAAAGGAAAGGTTAGGAGGTCCCCGGGATGTTTTTCCGGGGAGGAGCCTCCGACGCCCAAGTTAGTTTTCTGAGAGGTGAAGGAAAGAGAGCACTCAAGGGTTTAGTGGCCTTGCCTGTTCGTGTCCTCTCAACTGACTGACCAACCCTTTGCAAGGGGCTGCTCTTTGGTATTTATAGAAGTGTCTGGCCCGTTCAGATCGTGACACGTGTTCGGTCAGATCTGCTGTGTACCTTTGGACAAAGGGGACAAGTAGCTGTTTGTAGGCTCCCTCGAGCCTTGGTCCGAGACAGGTTGTGACAAGGCCTGGGCGGCGTCGGCGTGTCAGAGCGTCGTTTGAGGTGACATGGTGCGTCTGTGGGCGATGTGTCAGAGGCTCCTTAAATGCTCCTGCCGTACTCCCGATGTCCTTTGGGCGAGGTCACTCTCTGGGACGAACACCCTTCTTCGGGAGTTATGTTCGCAGTTCGGGGCGCTGCCTAGCTCGCAGGTTCCGCCTTCGGGAAATCTTCTCTTGCTTGCGGTAGCTGGTTCTTCTATCCCGAAGGCGATCCGTTTAATCCCCCGAGGGGGCTGTCTGCACCTTTGGAGCTCTCTGGGGTACTAGGCTAAATCCCGAGTTCGAGGCACTGGAATTCGCCTTGTCCGAGGTCAGTACTAGTGCCTTTCTCGGATGGTGCCAGGCTTCCCGAGCATGCTTTTGATAGGAGGTACGTTCAAGGAGAGGCGATAGTCCTTCGGCTATCACATTCGGTGGGTGTTTCCCTTTGTACCTTTCTTTTTTCTTCTGAGGTTGTTTTCCAAAGTTCTTGTTTTTCCGAAGTCTTTCTATACTCTTCCTTCATTTTTCCTGAGGTCGTCCTTCTTCTTTCTAAAAAAATGTCGAATCCAACCCCGTTAATGTCCATCCGTCCTCTTCCCGAAAGTTTTCTCCCCATTGAGTCTCATCCTTGTTCTACCACTTCGGAAAAAATGAAGAAGTGGATGACCAAATTTTATCTTCCTTCTTATGTCGTCCCGAGGTTGCCTATCCCGGGTACGTATGGTTTGATGACCCGTTCAGGTGAAATTACCGTTTACCTAGGTCAGTTGAAAGCTGGTCTTCGGTATCCTCCCTATTGGATGATATGCAAATTCTGTAAGTTTCACGGGATTGCCATGAACCAGCTCCCTCCTAATTCTTATTCTTATTTCAACTCTTTCCTCTGCATGTGTAGGGTTTTTAAGATAAACCCCCACTTTCTTTTCTTTATGCAATATTACAAACTCCACCCGGTCCCGAAGGGCAGTTTTTACTTCTTGCTTCCCCGAAGGTCCGGGAGCAAAAAATTCACCTTCACTTTTGATAATAAGGATAGCTGGCGAGGGTGGCAGAAGAAGTTCTTCTTCCTATTGGTTCCCGAGTCTTGGAGCCACGTACCAACCAAGTGGGCTTCTAGGACCCTGAAGATCGATGTCGTCGACCCCCAGAAGCTTCTAACTTCGTAGTTGTCGGCCGAATTCACTAAGTTCGATCGACTTATTCGTGCGGTCGCAGACTGGGACCCCGAGGTTCCTCCATGTTCATTTTATCCCTTTCCCATTAAATCGGACCTCATGACCGAGGAGGTCCTTCGGGAACTGGGGGTAGTGAATGATCACAAGGGTGACCTAAACATGCTCGTTCCTGTTCTCCCGGGGAAGAAGGCATGGATAGTAATGCTTCTTCGGGCTGAAATTTCATACGAGGCTTTTGCCGAGAGTAACTCACCTTTCAGGATTTGATGTCTGTTTTCCTTGTGGACTTACACTGATGTTTTTTCCTTTTGCAGAGATGGGTGATCAGGCTGCTGATTTTTACAAGTCCCTCTTTCTCGGTCAAGCCGAGAGGGGAGAGCAGGCGCGCAAGAAGGCATCTACCAAGAAGAAGAAGACCACCGGAGGACCTTCTAAAGCGAAGAAGGCCAAGGCGGCTGCCGTCCCTCCTCCCCCCGAAGATGTGGTCGAAGTGCCAAACTGGTCTCCTGGTCATTCTCCGGCCCATGCTGATCCTTCCTTCGGACTTTGCCACTTTCGGGGTAGCCTTGAGTCCTGTCCTTACTGCCGAGACTTCGGCCGAGCACACATCAGCTCAAGATCTCAAAGAGAGCAGGAGGAGAAAAGGAAAGAATATCCCCGGTGAAGTCCTTGGTGTGGACAAGCCGGAAGATGATGTGGCCGAAGTTCCACCAGGTTGATTCCTTAGCCATTCTTCTGCAAATCTTAGTATTTTTTGTATCCATGATTTTTTAGATGAATGGCTAAGGGATAATGTACTGACGAAACTTCGGCGCGATCTCGCAGAGGACATGCCTGTTGCTCCCTAAATGGAAACTCATGCCCGAAGGAGAGCTCTTCGGGATAGGCACATCCCGAAGAATAAAGTGCCGAGGGAGCCCTTTTTGACTTTCACGGAGGACATGAACTTGTTCTCCGAGGATAGTCAGTTGATGGCTCCCTAGATGGCAACAGGTGTGATGACGAACGCCACCTTTCAATCGCTCATCACTGAATGCCCAAACGAGGAAATCCTCGCGGCGAGGATGACTGAGCATGCCGCCCAAGTAGTCCTTTCTTTTTTTTTACTTAGAAAAATTTTCTTCTAAGTTTTTATTGCCTTCTGATCCTTATCCAGGGCCCCTTTTTCTGTAGCTTTTGGCGTACAGCAGATATTTTTGTGCCTGAGTGGCGAAGCAAACAGAGTGAATCTCTCGGTCCGAGGATTTTCTGCGGAAAGGAAAGGAGTTCTGCGCCATGTATGTCCTCAAGTACGGTGAACTGAATAAGATTGTGAAGGAGGACATAGTGAATCTTTAGGCCGAGCTGGCGGAGAGCAAGAAGGAGCTCCTCCTTGATTTTTTGGCCAAGGTCGAGGACCTCGGCTCAAAGTGTGCTATTCTCTCTTCGGAGAACGAAGCCCTTTAGAAGGAGAAAGCTGAAGATGGCAAGAACCTTGCGAAGGCGCTCACTTTGAATGCCGAGCTCCAGGCTGAGGTTGATTCTTTGAGGAAGGAAGCTAAAAATAAGAAGAAGAAGAAGCTCGAGAGGGAGGTTCCTAAGCTCACAGCCGAGCTGTCAGCCCTTAGTGCCGAGAAGGATCAATCCGACCAGATGATGAAGGTGTCTTACCAAGATGGCTTCTGCTTGGCGCGTCATCAGGTCCTTTCTCGGCACCTTGAGCTTGACCTCTCCTTCCTGTCTGCTCTGGACTTTCCCAAATAGCCCAGGTGGACATGGTCGAAGCTGGAGTTTCTCAACCTTCCCCCTGCTAGGCCTGTGCCTTCGGCTGATCCTGCTCAAGAAGAAGATGCCAATGCCGAGGAGACGCCAGACGCTCCAACTCAGTCATAGGCTCTTTTCTTCTCTTTCTTTTTCTTGTGATCTTGCCCCTTTGTACCATTTGCCTTAGAAATTTTAATGAAGATTTTTTCTCAAATCTTCGTTCTTTCCTCCGAATATGATTCTTCAGGAGTTAGTGTATTTCTATGTCTGTATCTTTGGTGGTCATTCAAAATTACATCCTCGGAAAGAGTCATATTGTGCCTTTCCCGTATTTCGCCGAGTTTTTAAATTCCGTCAAGGAGCTAGTTCCTTTTGGAAGAAAACCATTAAGGACCCCTTTTTCAGTAATGCAACCATATTTGGCTTGTATTTTCATTGGCGACTTCGGGGAGGAGTAGTCACAAGCTTTCTTTTAGAAAAAAATGTCTAAGTATAGAATCTTTTCAGAGAGTCTGAATGCCAAGTATTTTTCAATTCTACTCCCTCGGTATCGCCCAATTTGTAGACCCCTGGGCGGACTTCGTCGAGGACCAAATAAGGTCCACTCCAGTTGCCTGAAGTACCAATTCTAATGGCTTGCGTGGTTCAAATTCGGCCTTTCGGAGGACGAGGTCTCCTTTTTTTATTTCTTTTCTTCTCACATATAAGTTAGTAGCATGAGCTATTCTTTGTTGGAAAGCCTTCCTCCTGAGTTCGACCATTTCACAGTGTTCCTCGGCGAGGTCTAGTTTGGTTCTCAAGCCGAGGTTTTTTCCTTCTTCATCGAATACTTGTATTATTATCGAAGGTTGTATGACCTCAACGGGGATGATGGCTTCTGTCCCATACACGAGTGAGAAAGGAGTTTCCCTGGTGGCCCTTCGGGGAGTCGTACGATAGCTCCATAGCACACTTGGGAGCTCTCCTGGCCATTTCCCCTTTGCTTCCTTTAGCCTCTTCTTCAAGCCATTTTTGTTGTCCTATTGGATACCTCGACCTGCCTGTTAGTTTGAGGGTGGGCTACTAGAGCGAAATGCATTTTTATGCCGAGGTCAGCCACGAATTCCTGGAATCTTCTATCCATAAACTGGGTTCCATTGTCGGTCACTATTACCCTTGGTATGCCAAATCAGCATATGATGTTCTTCCATACGAACTTTTGGATATCCTTCACCGAGATTGATGCTAATGGCTCTACTTCAATCCACTTAGTGAAGTAGTCCACTGCGACTATGCAGAACTTCACCCCACCGGGAGCGCTTGGAAGAGGTCCGATGAGATCGATACCCCACACGGCGAAAGGGCAAGGATAATTTGCTGAAGTTATTCTTTCCGAAGGTAATCTTTGGATATTGGCGTGCCTTTGGCAATTGTCACATCTTCGGACAAACTGCCTTGCATCTTTCCTTAAGGTAGGCCAAAAGTAACCTTGGCGAAGTAGTACTCTAGCGAGGGTGTTTGTTCCTATATGGGAGCCACAGGCTCCTTCGTGGACTTCTTCGAGTACTGTTCTGACATTATCTTCGCTTATGCATTTCTGTAGAGGGCTCGCATACCCTTGTCTGTATAGTTCTTCTCCGATCAGGAAGTATCTTCCCGAGCGCTTTCGTACTTTTGCAGCCTCTTTGGGATCCTTAGGGAGTTCTGAAGTTGCTAGATATTTCTTGATGGGGTCTTGCCATCCTTCCCCTGAGGTTGCTACACACATTAATTCTGTACTGGGCTGCTTTAGTACTTCGGTGGGTTCCTTGGATTTTTCCAAGGTGTTAGCCTGAGTATTATCTCTTCAGGGCACATTTTCTATCTACACCGAGTCAAACTCTTCAATGAGTTTTTTGATGAGGTCATGATATTTTGCCAAGGTTAGGTCCTTTGCCGCGTATTCTCCTTTCGTTTTCCGGACTACTAGCTGTGAGTCACTATGGGCGATAAGGTTTTTTACACCGACTTTTCTGGCCAGCTTTAGTCCTGCTATAAGGGCCTCATATTCGGCGATGTTATGGGTAACATCAAAACCGAATTTGATTGCTTTAGTAGCTTCCATGCCTTCGGGCCCCTAAAGGACTATTCCAGCGCCCTGATGCTCTGTGCCTGACGCTCCATCGACAAAGAGCTTCCATTCTGGATCAACCTCTGCTTGGTCTTCCGCGATGGTTTCAGCATTCTTGATTTCTGGGATTTCGACGATGAAGTCTGCCAGTGCCTAGGCTTTTATTGCCCTTCTTGGCTCGTACGTGATGTCATACTCTCCGAGTTCAAAACACCATTTTGATAATTTTCCCGAATGCTCTACTCTTTTTATTACATCACGTAGGGGCAAGTTACTTCGGACGGTGATGGCGTGTCCTTGGAAGTAGGGTCGCAACCTTCTGCCTGCAAGCACTAAGGTGTAGATGGCCTTTTGAAGCAATGGGTACCTGATCTCGGTGCCATGTAGGGACTTGCTTACATAATACACTGGCCATTGCTTCTCGCCTTCTTCTTTTACCAAGACCAAGCTTACCGTTTTTTCAGTAACTGTGAGGTAAAGGATGAGGGGTTCTCCTTCCCAAGGTTGCCAAAGTGTTGGCAAGTGAGTTAAGTAGCTTTTAAGCTCATCCCAAGATTTCTAGCAATCTGGGTTCCATGGATGCTCCTGGGTTCTGAAGGTGTCTTCGCCCTTGCAGGCTTTGGTGAGTACTTTGAAGAATGGTCAACATCGATCGCCGTTCCTGGAGATGAATCTACTAAGGGAAGTGATTCTTCCTATAAGCCTTTGTACATCTTTGGTGGATGTGGGTGTTCGGAAATTTAGCAGGGCTTTGACTTTTTCGGGGTTGGCATCTATCCCCATTTCTGATACCATAAAACCAAGAAACTTTCCTGCACTTACTCCGAATACACACTTCTCGGGATTAAGACGTATGCCAAACTCCCGAAGTTGTTGAAAGGTTTTGCCTAAGTCGGTGATATGATTACTAGGCATTTTGTTCTTGACTATCATATCATCAACGTACACCTCCATGTTTCTCCTGATCTGAGAATCGAATACCTTATTCATCAATCTTTGATAGGTGGCCCCTGCGTTTCTAAGCCCGAAAGGCATTCTGATGTAGCAGTAGGTACCAATTTCTGTGATGAAGGCTGTTTTTTCCTCATCTTTGGGGTTCATCCGAATCTGATGATATCCGCTAAAGGCATCGAGGAAGCTGAGAAGCCTGTATTCGGTGGTTGCATCCACCAGCTGGTCTATGGCTGGCAAAAGGTAAGAGTCCTTTGGGCAGGCGTCATTCAAATTTCAAAAATCGATGCACATTCGGAGTTTTTCACTCCCTTCTTTCGTGGAAATGACCACATTGCTGAGCCATTCGGGGTATTTTACTTCTCTTATTACCCCGGCCTCGGTGAGGCGGTTGACTTCAATTTTAACAAATGAAGCCTTATGAGCCGATAAACTCCATTTTTTCTATCGAACTGGTTTGGCATTCGGTCGCACTCTAAGACTGTGGTGGACTATACTAGGGTCGACCCCAGGCATGTCTTTCAGTGAGTAGGCAAATAGATCTTTGTTCATAAACAAGAAGGATACAAGCCTCTTTTTGTCATCCTCGGCCAATTTTTTCCCGACTCGGGTATTTTGGCCAGGGATCAATTCTACATCTTCTGTTTTTACTTTTTCCAGGCTTTCATTTTTCTCCTTCACTATTTCTTCGTCCATCATGACTGTTTTTTCCTTCATTGAAGTCTGTACTTGGATCTTTGCTGGGTTTTGTCTGGCCTTTGTGAAGACCTTTCTGACTTTGGTTTGGTCAATGAAGATCTCTGCGTCTCTGCCTTTGGTTGCGAAGGTGACTGTTAGGTACTTTACGTCTGAGCGGATGTGGAGATTGCCTTGAGTCTGCCTTCCGAGGATAGCGTTGTAAGTCAACGACACATCAATGACAATAAACCTTGTCATGATGGAGGCAATCAACTCTTCCTGGTTATGGGACGAGATCCCTTTCAGCATCAAAGGCAGATCGATGTATCTGAGAACCGAAAGCTCGGAGGCTCTGACACCGAAGGTGGGGGAATTGACTCTACTGAGATCACCTATCGGGATGCCTAATTTAGGTAGTAGATGGGAAAAGATGACATCGGTGCTTGAGCCATCATCGAGGAGTACCCTTTTGATGTCCCAGTTTCCTATTCTTTCCATGACAAGGAATGGGTCATCGTGGGGGAACCTTATCGTAGACCCGTCTCTACGAATGAGTCTTCTTAGCGAGTTCCCGTACTGCATTACAGAGATTTCTCTTATCTTTCTCTTCCTCTCAGCCGATGGTATTCCGGTAGTGATAGTTTGGATAACCCCCACTAATGGTGGCAGATTCTTTTGAGGACTTCGGTCCCGACGTCTGTCCGAATCATACTCTTCGTCGTCCCCCCTCCTTTGCTCTTCCTTCCTTCCTTTTGGCGAAGGCATCCTCAAGTACCGGTGGAGCTGACCCTGCTTGATCAGGGACTCAATATATTTCCTTAGTTGAAAACAATCCTCAGTGTCATGGCCATGGTCTCGGTGAAATTGACAGAATTTCTTCATGTTCTTCTTGTTTTCCGTGGTCATGGCCTTTGGCCTTGGAACTGCGGTTCCTTGCCTTTCTAGAGCCATGAGAATGCTAGCTCTTGTGGTGTTCAAGGGGGTAAACGTCATTGGCCTTTTCCCCCTTTGTTTTCGAGGCCTTTCCCCCTTATTCCAATGTTGAGGCTGATGGCTGGGCCCTTCGGGCCGCAGGTGCTCTCCATTTGGTCCTCCCATTCTAAGCTCTTCAGCTGTCATATGCTGTTCGGCCCTTCTATAGAACTCTCCGAGGGTGTCTGGGGGGGTCTTTGGAAAACTCATAAAAAATTTGGGAGTCCCTTCGAAGTCCTCTAATCATCGCGAGGATGCGAATTTCTGGCCGAAAATCAGGTACGCTCAACGCCTCTCGGTTGAACCTTTCAACATAGACGCGAATGGTCTCCCCACCTCGTTGGGCTATGTCGAACATTTGCACTGGCATTTTGGCGGTTGGCCTACTGCGGATGAACTGTTGGGTGAAGGCAGTGGATAGCTCTTAAAAACTTAGCAAGCTTCCGTGGGCCAAAGAGCTATACCATGCCATTGCTGGACCAGAAAGTGTTACCTCGAAACACTTACAGAGAGTAGCGTCATCTGTGCCATGCAGTACCATGCTTCACTTATATTTCATCAGGTGCGCCTGGGGGTCACTACGCCCGTCATAAGTTTCCAGGCGTGGCACCTTGAAATCACTGGGCATGGGTGCCTCCACTACCTCGCGCACGAAGGGTGACTCTTCTCTGGTGTAAGAGTCAGACAGCCTAGACCAGATTGGTTTTCGAGAGATCTGCCTCTCAACCTTCTCCAGTCTTCCCAGGATTTTCTCCATGAGGACAGCTGTGTTAACTTCTCCTTGCTGCCTGGTATTCACCGGTAATGGCGAGTTTCTTCTCCTCCTCGGAAAATAACTTCGACGGTGAGGAGACTGGGATCTTCGGTAAGAGGATGCACTCCGTCGGCAGGAGTCCCTAGTTTCTTTTAGAGCTCCCCCCCTGGTGGGTCACGCCTTAATGGGTTCATTCTCTGTTGAAGACGCATCGAGGGAGTCCTCGCTTTTTGAACTTCGATGAGTGGACCTTGAACTCCTCTCTCGATGCGCAGCCGGGGGAGAGGCCCTTCGGACCAAAGGAGGTTGGGGCAACATCTGATCGAGCTGTTGAGTCACTTCGGCGACGATGGAGCGTTGGAGGTCTCACAAAAAGCCCATCGTCACTGTTAGAGGACGGTCATCTTCCGGCACAGGGGCTTCTGCTACAGGCTATGTGGTCGCCGGCCGAGCCTCGGGCACAGAGGGGGACTTTGGGAGCCCTTTGTCCCTTAAGCACCGAGTCTCTACGACGGCGACCCGGGAGGGGATTCCCACAGATGGCGCCATGTGATGCCCATTAGCATCTCCACTGTGTGTCATGATGAAGGTGGCAGGAACTTTCAGTGGTGAAGGAACATCCAGGGAGAATATGTTCTGGGAAGACCTCCTGGGAGACACAGAAAGTAGGGGTTAGGAGGTCCCCATAGTGTTTTTTCGGGGAGGAATCTCCGACGCCCAAGTCAGTGTTTGAAGATAAGCAAAGGGAGTAGAGGTTATCTCATGGGAAGAGAGCCCCCCTTACCTGTGATGCCTCCCGAACATTTATAGGAGGTAGATAGGAGAAGTCTATTTGTCACAAGCTTGCCCAGATCATGACACGTGTTCGACTGGATGTGATTCATACCTTTAGAGGGGCTTTTACCTGAACATAGGCTGTTCGGCCAAAAGCCTACGCCGCTCGAGGGCAGCGTGTTAGAGCGTGTCTGGGGGTAGCGTTTTGGGAGCCATACGAGTACGGTGTGTCAAAGACTCCTAAGCTGTCTAGTCGTACATCCACATGGCCTTTCTAGGTGACAAAATTCCCGCAGGGTCCAGGGGTTTCTCGGGGAGGTGAACGTCTTCGGAGGGAGGTCCTTTGCTTTATGCAAGACACCTTCGCCTGGACTTTCCCAAGGTTAGGCCCAGGTCCTTGGCGATGGTACTTTCGAGGGTATGTCCCGAAGGTGGTCCAAAGAACAATCGAAGGCGGGCTTAGGCACGTGGAGTCATTCTGAGGGTGTCCTTAGGAGGAGTGATGACCCTTTATGACCGAAGTTGGTCTGATGTGTCCCCCAAAGGCAATGCTTATCCGACTCATCCAAGGATGGTTGAGGCCCTCTCTTTGTCGAGGTCTAGTTGCCTGTTCTTGACCAAAGGTGATGCATTGGCCCACGAGGATGTATACGTGTGAGGTCCTTCAAGAGGGATTACCCTTTGGCTATCACTACTTTAAGTTTCTTCAAGAAATTACTACCTCAAGTTCTCTAAGTCTGGAACATAGATTCTATCATTATATTTTGAGATACCATGTTCATATTTGATCCTTCAGTATATTTGTGCCTTATCTTCACCAGAAAGTTTCTTGAGATTAGGATCTTTATTTTGAGCTTTCCTAACTTTCTCAATCCACCTAAATTAAATTGTGAGAGCATAGACTTGCTATTGTTCCCATCCACTTCATTTTTCACAAAGTAGATCTAGGCTTTTAGCCTTATCTCTCACTACTTTTGTTCCAAGTTGAGCTCCACATTACCCTTTCTTGAGGTATATTCTATTGTACAATAAAAGTCTTTCAAATACTCGAACCACATCCTTTGTCTCATGTTAAGTTCTTTTTTAGTAAATAGATACCTAAAGCATTTATGATATGTGAAGATTCGGAAGATGTTGCCAGGAGATAATGTCTCCACTGTTTTAAGGCATAAATAATAGCTGCAAGCTCTAACTCGTGCACTAGGTAGTTGCATTCATGTGGTTTTAACTATCTATTCCATAGGCAACTACATTCCTATTTTACATGAGCACACAACCTAGTTGCTGTGTTGGTACATCTACATAAACTATGTATGGTTTATGAATGTCTGGGAAGGTAATGATATGAGCTTTTGTTAACTTTTTTCTTTAACTCTTGAAAGCTTAACTCACCCCTTTTATTCCAATCAAACTTCTGATTTTTCCATATTAATTGAGTCATAGATGAAGCTAGAATAGAAAACTTATTCACAAATCTTCTATAGAATCTTGCTAACCCCAAGATGCACCTAATTTCCTTTGCATTTTGTGGTCTTTGCCACTCAGTTACTACGTTTACTTTTTCAGGGTCAACATACAAACCATCTCCATTAATAACGTAACCAAGAAATGCAATCTTAGCTATCTAGAATTGGCCTTTTAAAATCTTGCCATAAAGCTGATTTGCTTTCAAGGTTTCTAGCACTATCCTTAAGTGCCTTTCATGTTCAAATAAATCTCTAGATAGGGATATCATCAATGAACACTAGGAGAACTCTATCTAGATGTGGTTTCAAAGCCCTATTCATTAAGTTCATAAAGAAGCCTAGGGCATTTGCAAGCCCAAAGGGCAGAACTGTGTATTCAAAATGCCTATACCTTGTTCTAAAGGCAGTTTTATGGATGTCTACCTCTCTAACTCTAAGTTGAAAGCACCCAAGCATTAAATCAATCTTTGAAAAGACTCTAGTTCATTTTAGCTGGTCAAATAGGTCCTTTATTCTAGGTAATGGGTACTTATTTTTTACTGTCAATGAATTTAACTTTTTGTAAACAATACATAACCTCAGAGAACCATATTTCTTTTTAACAAATAGCACATGTGCCCCACATGGAGGCACACATGGCCTAATAAATCATTTTTGAAGGAGTTCATTTAGCTACTTCCTAAGCTCACTCATCTCAAGAATAGCCATCTTATATGGAGGAATAGAGATTGGTTTAGCCCGAGGTCAAAGTTTTATTTCAAACTCTACTTCTCTAAGAGGGGATAATTCAGGTACGTCACTAGGGAAGACCTCAAGATAATCTCTAACTACTAAAATCTTTAGTAAAGCTTCATCTACTTCTTCTCCATTCAAATACAGATATTCTTGTTCATTCACAACTAGAATTTCATCCATAATTTCTATTTGCAAACCTTGCAAATAGTTCTAGTCCATTAGTTCTGTGCAACTAACTAGATCATAGTCCTCCTAAACAGGAAATATGATCTTACTTTTCTCACAATCAATGTGAACTTAGTGCTTAACCATCTAGTCCATGACTAATACTAAGTCATACTTAGATATGTTTAAGACTAAGTTGTTAGAAACAATCTCTTTACTGCCTAATGTAAGTCTACAATTGTTAGCCATAGAATTGGACAGTAAAATTTGAGTTCTAGCAATCCTTATGAAGAGAACATCAAGGAATAACATTGTAGGCATGTCCAAATTCTTAACCATATTCTCAGACAATAATGAAACTGAAGCCCAAGTGTCAAAAAGAGCACTAATCAACTTATTATTTAAATAAGCTTAACCTCCCAAGGCCTCTCTTGCCCTTTTATCTTAAGCTTCTACAGGAAACAGTCTCCCTTCTTGTTGTGCTTGTGCTTGCTAGAGTCTTGATGGTAGCTAAAAGTTTACTGGCTTTTGATTCCCTCTCATAGGGTTTGGTTACATAGCCCATGGTTAGCTTGGCTTGGGATTAGGTCTTCTTCTCTTAAGTGGGCAGCCCCTTAGCCTAATGCTTCATTGAGCCACATCTTAAACACCCTTGAGAATCTAGATAACAAGTCTTACTCTAATGAAATTTATGGCAAAATGGGCACTAGTACCTCCTCTAGGGTATAAGACCTTTTTACCCTCATTTTGCATTATTTCTGGCACTATTTCTTCTCTTAACCTCTTCTGTATCATTTTCCTAGCTCCACTTTTAATTGTTGGCCACTCTAATTATTCTTGCTTCAGGGACAATGTCCTTTGCAACACTTCATAGTAATCTTTGTTGTTAAAGGCCCTTAGGATTTGCCTAAGCTCGGGTATCAACCATCTCACAAACTTATTAGCTTTCAAGGTTTCATGACCCTCATAATGTGGTGAATACCTTACTAAGGAATTGAATTTGTGTTCATATTCCAAAACTATCATGTTTCCTTGCACTAACTAGTCAACCTCCAATTGCTTGAGGTCTTTTATAGCCTCACTAAGGTACTACCCTTCAAACAATTCTACAAACTCATCCCATGCCATAAGTCTTTGTCTATGCTCTGGCCTCCTTATGTGATAGCCAAAGGACTATCGCCTCTCTCACCCCGTGCCTCCTGCCGAAAACAAGGTAACCGGAGAGCTTAATGTCACCCGAAGGAGGCACTATCACTGACCTCGGAAGTAGCAAAGTCAAGAGGTGTCGAACTCGGGACTTCGGCTAATACCTCAGGAACTCCAAAAACGTTACCAACTCCCTCGGGGGACCAAGCGGATCACCTTCGGAGGCGAAGGTCTAGCTATTCCAAAACGGGAGAATAGTTGGCCCGAAGGTGAAACCCCCGAGCTAGGGGGCTTCCCGAACTAATGGTACACCAGCCAAAGAAGGACGTCCGTACCAAGGGATGACCTTACCCAGGGGACCTCAGGAGTACGGCAGGAGCATTTAAGGAGCCTCTGACATGTCATCCGCAGGCGCTACACGCCGCCTGGAATGGCGGTCTGACACATCCACGCCGTCCAGGTCTTGTCACGACCTATCTCGGACCAAGGCTCGAGGAGCCTGCAAACAGCTACTTGTCCCCTGCGCCCAAAGGTACAGGAAAAATCTGACCGAACACGTGTCATGATTTGAACGGACTGAACACTCCTATAAATACCAGAAAACAAACCTTGGCAGAGGGACTCTGCGGGACCAGACCCCCTTTTCTTTGAGAAAAGACAAACAGGCAAGGCCACTAAAACCTTTAGTGCTCCCCCTTCACCTTCCCAAGACACTGACTTGGGCGTCGGAGGCTCCTCCCCGGAAAAACACTCCGGGGACCTCCTAACCCTCTCTTCTAAGCTTTTCAGGCACACTCCTCTGGGAAATCTGGGCTCCAGGCGTTCTTCCTCTCAGGAAGTCCCTCCAGAAGTCACAATGTTACTTAACGAGGATGCCTCGGGGCATCATTTGGTGCCGTCTGTGGGAAAGCACTCTGAGGTCGCCGTTGTTGAAACTCGGCGTTCAAAGGACAAGGGACTCCCGAAGTCCCCGTCCGCGCCTGAAGCTCAACCGGCCACTGAGCAAACCCTTCCAGGGACTTCTACGCCGGAGGAAGAGCGTCCTCTTGTCATAACCATGAGTTTCCTGTGCGACTTTCAACGTTCCATTGTGGCTGAAATGACACAGCAGATAGACCAAAGGTGGCCGCAATAGACTCAGGCCCAAAGGCCTCCCTCGCCAACACGCCCTCGAGAGAGAATCCCCAAACCAACCTACCGTAGTTCAGGAAGCGGAGATCCGCGTGAGGAGTCTTCAACGGAAAATATGCCCCTCGGGGCACGACTTACAGAACGAGCTAAGTCCAGGCGACCCGAAGTCCCACACCAAAGGAGCTCATCACCTGAGGTGAGGTTCCTGTCCCCCCAACGCCAAACTCGCTCCCTGAAGAGACGCCAGCAATCTCCCTTCCCAGAGGAAGAACCTAGTGCCATGATCCTTATGGAGAGGATACTAGCAAGACTAGACAGGGTAGAAAAACAGGTAGCCCGCAAGCCCGTCTGGGCCAAGCTGTCTGAAACCTTTTGTGGGGATGAGTCCTCGTTCACTCAAGCCATAGTTGAGGCTGCCATGCCTGGCGACTTCAGAGTACCTCGGGTCAAAACTTATGATGGCCGTACTGATCCACAGGCCCATCTGACTAAGTACAGACGCAGCATGGTGATGCACGGTGCCGACGATGCTACCTTGTGTAAATGTTTCGAGGTCACCCTCACAGGACCAGCAACTGCGTGGTATAATTCATTAGCTCCAGGAACCATCACAGAATTCCAGGGGTTATCCATGACCTTTACGCAGCAATTTATTGGAAGTCGGCCAACGGCGAAGATGCTTGTCCAAATGTTCGACATAGCGCAAAGAAATGGAGAAACCATCCGTGACTATGTCGAGAGGTTCAACAGAGAAGCCTTGAGCGTCCCAGACTTTCGGCTCGAAATACGCATTCTCGCCATGATGCGGGGCCTTCGGAGAGACTCACAGCTGTTTTACGAGTTCTCCAAAGACCCACTGGACACCCTTGGCGAATTTTACCGAAGGGCCGAACAGCACATGACGGCCAAAGAACTGAGAATGGGTGGACCGAAGTCCGATCACACCCTGGCCGAAGGGTCCAACCAGCAAGCCCGGTACCCAACTGAATAGGCAGGCCGACCTCGGAGGATGAGGGGAAGGAAACCCCCAATTTTCACACCTCTGAACACCACAAGGACCAACATCCTCATGACAATGGAAAGGCAGGGGACTCAGATTCAGCGGCCAAGAGCCATGACCGCTGATAATAAAAAGAACATGAAGAAGTTCTGCCAGTTTCACCGCGACCACGGCCACGACACCGAAGACTGCTTTCAATTGAAGAAGTATATAGAGTCGCTAATAAAACTGGGCCAACTTCGGCGTTATCTGCGGATGCCCTCCCCGAAAGGGAAAAATGAGGAGGAAGGAAAGGCAGAAGATGAGGACTACAACTCCGACAGACGGAGGAACTGAAGCCCGAAAAGGCGCCCTCCACCTCCGGCAGGAATAATACAAACAATCACGACGGGGCTCCCATCCTCGGAAAGAAAGAGGAAGGCCAGAGAAATAGCAGTCATGGAATATCAGAGTCCGACAAAAAAAATGGCCCGCAAGGATGGTTCCACTGTCATCTTTCCCTATGACGATCCGCTGTTGATCATGGCGATGATAGGAAATTGGGACGTCAAGAGAGTGTTGCTTGACGATGGATCAAACACCGACGTCCTGTTTTCACACTTACTGCCGAACTTGGGCATATCCAGCAGTGACCTCAAGCCCGTTACCTCGCCTACTTTCGGGGTAGGACCATCCGAACTGCCTGTCCTCGGATGGATCGATCTCCCCTTAATGCTGAAAGGGACTTCGGTAAATGGGACTGCCGAATTATTCGCCTCCACAATGGCGAGGTTCATTGTCATGGATGTCCTTTCATCATACAACGTCATCCTTGGAAGACAGACACAGGGAAATCTGCACATTCGCCCAGATGTAAACTACTTAACTGTCACTTTCGCCACCAAGGATGGAGATGCGGAAATCTTCATAGACCAGGGCGAAGTGAGGAAGGTGTTCGTCAGGGCACGAAAAGCTTCGACAAATAACTTCGCACAAACAATGGAGGCAAAGGCACCAAAAGAGGACGAGGCAGAAGATCCCGCGAAAGTGGAAATGGAAAAAGTAGAACTTGTCCCAGGCCAAAGTACCCGAATAGGGAAGAACTTGGCCGAAGGTGACAAGAAAAAACTTGTATCTTTTCTGCTGACAAATAAAGACCTGTTTGCCTACTCGCCGAAAGATATGCCAGGGGTAAACCCTAGCATAATACAGCATAGCCTTAGAGTAAGTCCGGAAGCAAAACCTGTCCGGCAAAAGAAACGAGGCATCTCAGCCCATAAAAGTGACTTTGTCAAAACGGAAGTCCAGCGCCTGTTGAACGCTGATGTCATCAGGGAGGTCAAGTACCCCGAATGGTTAAGCAACGTGGTTATTGCCACAAAAGAAGGAAGCAGTAAGCTCCGGATGTGCATCGACTTCAGAAACTTGAACGATGCTTGCCCGAAAGACTCATATCCTCTCCCACCGATAGACCAATTGGTAGACTCAACCGCCGAATTCGGGCTCCTAAGTTTCTTAGACGCCTTCAGCGGATATCATCAAATAAGGATGGACCCCGAAGATGAGGAGAAAACTGCCTTCATCACCGAGGGGGGAACGTACTGTTACGTCAGAATGCCCTTCGGGCTCAAGAATGCAGGAGCTACCTACCAGAGGTTGATGAGCAAGGTCTTTAACGACCAAATAGGGAGGAATATGGAAGTCTACGTCGATGACATGATAGTCAAAAGCAAGCTGCCTAGCGACCACGTCGCAGACCTAAAGGAAACTTTCCACCAGCTCAGAACCTTCGGGATCCGCCTTAACCCCGAGAAGTGCATCTTCGGCGTAACCTCGGGAAAGTTTCTTGGGTACATGGTGTCAGAAAGAGGCATTGATGCTAACCCAGAAAAGATTAAGGCTCTACTTGAATTTCGAACTCCCATCACAATAAAAGATGTACAAAGACTCACTGGAAGGATAACCTCTCTTAGCAGGTTTATTTCCAGGTATGGAGACCGATGCCGAGCATTCTTCAAAGTGCTCACAAAGGCCGCAAAAAAGGAAGGCAACCTCGGGAGTGGTGATCACCCTTGGAATGAGGACTGCCAAAAGGCCTGGGAAGAACTCAAAGTCTGTCTAGCCCGCCTGCCCACTCTGCGGCAACCCCGCGAGGGAGAGCCCCTTGTGTTATACCTCGCCGTCACAGAAAAAGCAGTGAGTTCGGTCCTTGTAAAAGAGGAAGGGCCGAAGCAATGGCCGGTCTATTATGTAAGCAAGTCTCTGCATGGCGCCAAAGTCAGATATCCTTTGTTGCAAAAAGCTATATATGCCTTGGTACTAGCAGGAAGAAGGCTGCAACCATATTTTCAGGCTCACCCTATCATCGTCCGAAGCAGTCTACCCCTGCGCGATGTCATGAGAAAGGTTGATCATTTGGGAAGGCTTTCCAAATGGTGTATAGAGCTTGGCGAACACGACATCACTTATGAACCTCGAAGAGCCATAAAAGCTCAAGCTCTGGCAGACTTCATTGCCGAAGTACCCACCATCGAGGACAGCCATCCGGATCTAAACGAAGGTGAGCCAGAGTGGACTTTGTATGTTGATGGAGCCTCGGGGTCCGAACACCAGGGAGCGGGGGTAGTTATCAGAGGTCCCGAAGGCCTAGAGGTAATAAAGGCTATCAAGTTCAGCTTTCACGTCACCAACAATGTGGCTGAGTATGAAGCCCTCATAGCAGGATTGCGCCTAGCCAGAAAAATTGGCGTGAGAAATCTAAAGGCCCACAGCGATTCCCAACTGATAGTTCGGCAAACAGCAGGGGACTATGGGACGAAGGATCCAACCTTAGCAAAATACCATGAATTGGTAGCAAAGCTCATTCGGGAGTTCGACACCGTAAAAATCGAAAACATACCTTGACGGGATAATGCCGAAGCAGACTACTTGGCAAAGTCGAAAACATTCACCGAAGTACTAAACAGCCCGAGCATCGCAATACTGAGCATAGTAACTTCGAGAAAAAGCTGGAAGGACCCAATAAAGAGGTATCTCGCAGACAATGTACTCCCCGAAGACCCTGGCGAAGCCGCGAAAGTTCGAAGGCGCTCCGGTCGATTCTTCCTAATTGGCGAAGAGTTGTATCGGCAGGGATATGCAAATCCATTACAGAGATGCGTTGGCGAAGAGGATACTGAAGTGATCCTCGAAGAAGTTCACGAAGGCGCTTGTGGTTCACACATTGGAACCGACGCCCTGGCAGCAGTAATACTTCGCCAAGGGTACTTTTGGCCTACCCTAAGAAAGGATGCTAGGCAATTCGTCCAGAAATGTGGTAGTTGCCAAAGACACGCGAATATCCAGAGGACACCCTCGGAAATGGTGACTTCGGCTGACTATCCCTGGCCCTTCGTAGTTTGGGGCATAGACCTCATAGGACCGCTCCCAACGGCACCTGGGGGCGTGAAGTTCTGCGTGGTAGCGATAGATTATTTCTCCAAATGGGTCGAGGCAGAACCCTTGGCTACTATCTCTGCAAAAGAAGTGCAGAAGTTCGTATGGAAGAATATCGTGTGCAGATTTGGCATACCAAGGGTACTAGTAGCTGATAACGGATCCCAGTGTATAGACAAAGGATTCCAGGAATTTATCAGCGACCTCGGGACAAAAATGCACTTCGCCCTAGTAGCTCACCCCCAAAGCAATGGGCAGGTAAAAGTATCTAACAGGACCATAAAAGATGGTCTGAAAAAGAGACTGGGGGAAGCAAAAGGGAAATGGCCAAGAGAGCTCCAAAGCATATTATGGGGCTACCGAACAACACCCCGAAGAGCCACAGGGGAAACGCCTTTTTCACTCATTTTCGGTACAGAGGCCATTATCCCAATTGAGGTAGTGTGACCATCGGTACGAGTGCAAGTATTTGATGAAAGTGGAAATGACCTTGAACTAAGAACCAAGCTCGACCTTGTCGGCGAACACAGGGAAATAGCCGAGCTAAGAAGAAAAGCTTTTCAGCAAAGAATGGCCGCGGCTATAAACTTGCGCGCCAGGCCAAAGGGAATAAAGAAAGGAGACCTCGTTCTCTGAAAGGCTGAATTCGGACCCCGAAGGCCATCCCACAGGGTATTTCGTGCAAATTTGGAAGGTCCTTATCTGGTTCGTGCCGAAGTACGAAAAGGGGTGTACAAACTCGGCGATACCGAAGGCGTAGAATTAAAAAATACTTGGCATTCGGATGCCTTGAAAAAATTCTATGCCTAGGATCTCGCGGGAGAGTTGTATTGTACAAATTAGAAAAATATTCTAAGTACAAAAGTTTCTTAGAAAAATTCTTAAGTATAAATTATACAAGCCAGAATTCCGCGAAGGCGATCGCCGTAATAAGCGCAGATTTGATTTTCTGAAGTCTCTTGAGCGAACATGTTCGGGACAACGGGAAATGAAAAATCTCACAAAAAGACTTAGCCAAAAAAGAATCTTTATTAAGGACGAATCTGCTTACAGAGAAGAAAGATTGCCAAAAGAAGAAGTACAAAAAAGAAGGAAAAGAAGGCAAAGGGCCCTAAAACAAACTAAGGGATCTCGGTGTCCCGGGAGCCACCAGCCCCTGCGTCCTTCTCCACTACCTTCGACGCCGGGAGCGAAAGGGGCAAGTTCAAGTGTTCAATCTTTGACCAAGCCCACCGAGGTCCCTCGGGAATGTTTAAGGCCTTCAAGAAAGAAAGGTCTAGATCTGGAAACTTCTGCAGAACCTGGTGCCGAACAAGGCAGAAGCCGTCCTGAAAACCGACTTTGGTCATCTGGTCGGACTTATCCTTCTCGACACCAAGGGCATCAAGGTCCTTCTCTAGATCCGCGACCTTCTTCTTCAATGCCTTCATCTTCTTCTTCTCTGGCTCCTTCTTCAAAGCATCGACCTCGGCTTGAAGCGCGGCCTTCTCAGCAAGCGCCTTCGCCAGGAGAACCTCAGACTCTGACTTCTCCTTTTGATAGGCTTCATTCGCTGAAATCAGCTCCGCCACCTGGGAGCCGAGGTCAGAAATCTTTTGGGAGGATTCCTTCACAAGTTCTTCTTTTTCCTTCAGGAACCCCTCCCGAACGGTGGCAATCTCCTTCTCTGCAGCTTGAGCCAGCTGCGCGTTCTGGGCAGCTAATTCCGAGCACGTGGCCTTAGTTTTTTCTATAACCTCTAAGGCCGAGGCTCAGAACGCTGTCTGCCTCGCCACCCGAACTCTGAGGAAACCAGCGTACCCCAGCAGTTGCAAAAAAAAGAGAGAGAGGCAAAGTCAGTAAGGCAAAAGAGAAAAAGAGAGAGCCAAACACTTGGAAAAAATCCAAAGGAAAAAAGAAAGAAAGGCGCAAAACATACCTGGGCAGCATGCTTGTAAAGTTTTGCGGCCAGGGAATCATCGCCCGAGTGAGCCTCCGCAATGGCCCTGAAGGAGGCTTCAGTAAGCATCCCCTTCGAGATCTCTTTAGCCATTTGCTGGCAGTCTCCGAAGTACAAATTCATGTCCTCCGTAAACGACCAGAAAGGCTCCTTCGGGATCTTCCCCTTCGGGATACGGGCATCCTGAAGGGCTCGCTTCCGGGCGTGCTCGGCTGCCCAACCCGGAGTAAGTAACTCCCCATTCACGGCAAAACAAGAAGCTGGTCAAGGCAAGTAAATTTCAAAGTTCAAAAAAGTAAAGGCATCACAGTTTGTCTGAAAAAGAAAACCTGGAGGCACCTCGGTGACATCGTCGTATGAGCCCTAAGTCCCCTCGGCAGAAATTTCCTTGCCTTTGCTCCTACGGCGCTCCTCGGCAGAAGGGGCTTCTACCAAAGCATCCAGAAGAGTCACCGAACGAGTGGGACTCTGAGTAGTGAGGTCGGCAGTGACCTCGGCCGGCGGGACAATAGCAGCCTCGGGCTCTTCGCCCGCCTCCTAGGAAATCTCTGGAAGAGGAGGAGGCGCATCCTTCTTCGCCCGTTTGGCCACAGATGGCCCAGCCCCAGACGATTTCCGCCTTCGAGAGACGGCCTTCTTCGTCTGTTCGCCCTTCTCGGCTTGATCGAGAAAAAGGGACTTGTAATAGGCAGCAGTGTCATCGCCCATCTCTGAAAAAGAAAGAAGACATCAGCGTGAGTCCAAGGTGAAATTATAACAGAGGGATTCGGAGATAACTTACGCTCGTAAAAATTTTTGTAAGTAGTTTCCTCCCGAAGGAGTTGCACCAGCTAGGAATCCTTCCCAGCGATGTCAGGACCCGGCATTCCGAGGTCGGTCTTGTGCTCCTTCACTACCCCTAACTCCCGAAGAACCTCCTCTGTCATCAGCTTCGAATTGATGTGGAAGGGGTAGAGGGAGCGCGAAGGGACCTCGGAACCCCAGTCGGAAATGGCGCGGGTACGTTTTTCAAAATCCGTGAATATGGGAGCCAACTCGGGAGTCAACATTATCCTCGGATCTACGACGTCCATCTCCAGCCTTCCCCGAGCCCACTTGGTCGGAACGTGCAAGCAGGCCTCCTCCATCTTTAGAAAGCAAAATTTTTGTTTCCACCCTCACCAGCTGTCCTTGGTGGCAAAAGTAAACATATACTTTTTGCTCCCTGATCCCCGTGGTAGCATGAAGTAAAAGCCACCCTTCGGGACCACGAAGAGCTTATAGTGCTGCATAAAGATGATGAAGTGGGGTTCTATTTTGAAAACGCCACACATGCAGAGGAAGGCGTTAAAATAGCAGTACGAGTTCGGCGGAAGCTGATTTACGGCAATGCCATGGAATTGGCAAAAGTCGCAAATCATCTTCGGAGGAGGATACCGACGTCTGGCCTTCAGTTGAGCTTGGAAAACGGTAACCTCGTCGCCACGGTTCGAAAAGCTAAATTGGTCTGAACGTGGCAACCGGGTACCGGCATACGAGGGAAGGAAGAACTTGGTCTTCCATTTTTCTAATTTTTTAGGAGTGGTGCAGCAAGGATGAGACAAAAGGGGTTGCCAGCTCTCGGGAATAGGCATGGTTGGCTGAAAAATGATTTCGGAAAAAGGCCAAAAACAACTTCGGTAAAGCTTAAAAAGCAAAAGGCTCTGAAAGTTAAAACCCACCAAATGTTTTGCCGAAATCTGGATTTCAAGACGTAGTCGTGAAAGGTTGCCGGAAAACACCCCGTTAAAAATGATCGCTGGAAAAAGCGGGACAAAACGTGAAAGTAGTTGAGAGCAAAAACAGAAGCAAAAGAGGGTTATGGCGGAACAGGAGTATATATAGGCCGAGAGGCGAAGGCGAACCGGCGTCATAACTACTCCGCGAAGGCGAAACGTCCGCCATAACTGCTCTTTTGCACCTAAAAAGGCGCGCCCGCTGTAACCGATGCACACCCCAGCCAATAACAAAGCTGCCACGTGTCAGCCATCGCACCAAAAGAGGGAACACGCCCTTCTGACACCCCTCACCTGGGCGCGCCGCTCCAGACTGACACGTCCTGGTTACGAGACGCGACGTTTCGCACAGACCTACAAAAGGAAAAGAAGTAGGTTACCTCGAAGACACCAAAAGACAGGCTATGGCCGAACAAGCCCATACGTCTTCGGACAGCGAAAGGTTCCGTCTTCGGCAAACAAGGTATGGACTGCACTCAAGGCCCAAAGAGGGGCCCTCAGGAAGCTGAAAAACCGAAGTCTCCACTTCGGCTTTTTCGAGGGGGGCCTGTGATAGCCGAAGGGCTATCGCCTCTCTCCCAGCATACTTCCCCGAAGGTTTGTCCGGGGAGCCTGACGTAGCTCGAAAGAAGCATTGCCACAGACCTCGGCAGAAGCGAAAGTCGAGCATGACGAAGTAAGCACTTCGGCTGAAACGCCAGGTTATCTAAATGTTGCGCTGACTCCCTCGGGGAACCGAACATATCGCCTTCGGGAGAAAAGAACCAGCTACTGAAAGCAGGAGAGATTCTCCCCGAAGGCGGAACTCCCGAGCTAGAGAACTCCCCGAGCCACTAGCGATTCCCGAAGAAGGGCGTCCGTACCAAAGGACGACCTCGCCCAAAGGACCTCGGGAGTACGGCATGAGCATTTAATGAGCATTTAAGGAGCCTCTGACATGGTCGCCCACAGGCGCTACACGCTGCCTGAAACGGCGGTCTGACACGCCGACGCCGTCCAGGTCTTGTCACGACCTGTCTCGGTTCAAGGCTCAAGGAGCCTGCAAACGGCTACTTGTCCCCTACGCCCGAAGGTACAGAAAGATCTGACCGAACACGTGTCATGATCTGAACGGGCTGGGCACTCCTATAAATACCAGGAAACAGGACTCCTGGCAAGGGGATCCTGGACCAGACTCCTCTCCTTGAGAAAACACAAACAGGCAAGGCCACTAAAACCTTTAGTGTCCCCCTTTACCTTCTCAGGACACTGACTTGGGCGTCGGAGGCTCCTCCCCGGAAAAACACTCCCGGGGACCTCCTAACCCTCTTTTTCTGAGCTTTTCAGGCACTCTCCCACTGGGAAATCTCCGCTCCAGACGTTCTCCCTCTCAGGAAGTCCCTCCAGAAGTCACAATGTCA